>JAJOOS010001006.1:0-35575 GCA_029582725.1 Solanum chiquidenum | reverse complement strand
TTGTGGTTTAATTTAATGGGTTTGTAGTTGTAAATACAAAGCCACCCATGTGTTTTCGGCTTGCCCGAGAGGGAGGTCGCAAAACCAAGACCACTAGATTGATGGCCTAAGGAGGGGGTCGACATGAGGTTCAGCCCAAGATGGTGAGCCCTAGTCCCATATCCTAACACTCAGCTCGAGAGAGTGAGTGGGGTAGGACGTAGGCTGGTCTTCATGCGGCAAATGGGTGTCCGAGAGGAATGCATTTGTAACGGGGTAAGTTGCCCGAGAGGGAACTTATTTCCATCTAAAGTTTAGCCTAGTCACTATTATCTTGCAAATTTCCTATCGAAAGCATGGACCTAACCATTTATCTCAACTTGTATTGCAGTCACACCCCAAGAACTCGTCCTCATACTTGATTTTCTTGTTATTTTTGCTGTATTTAATCACTTGTGACAAAACCCCCAAATTTATATTTGACACTTTTGTGTCCCCCCTTCGATTTATAATATTTTTTATCGTTAATTTATTTAGCTACGAGTAGTTAGAACTAGATTTTATTTTTCTATTAATTATTAAAACCGCTCCCTTGGGACACGACCCCAACTTTCGATTGGGTTACTATATTATCGACGATCGTAGACACTCGAACCGTAGTTAGTGTCGTTGGTCACGATAAGCATCAAAATGGTGCCGCTGCCGGGGAGTGGTGTTATTTGAGAATTCATAGATTAAGTAGAATTTTTTATTCTTCCTAGTTTTAGTCTTACTAATCTAAATTGTAATTTTGTTTTGCTAGTTTGAATATCAGAACAGGAACTAGGGATGGAAAATCATTATGGATATCATACAGATCATCACCTTCTGAAACTATTGAACCTCAAGGATAACTTCCTGACATTTAAATAGGTAGGGGATGAAACAATTCAGGAAATGTGGCTGAAGTTTCAAACGGTGCTGCAACCATGCCTATCTTACGGGATGACAGACAAGGGGCTACTGGAGTGCTTCCATAGGGGTCTAGGACCCGAGAATAGAAGTATATATGATCAACTCTGCGAGGGCGGTATGCTACACCAGCCCTATGAAGTTGTGGCAAAACTTCTTGATGGCATGGTAGAAGCCAACAAAGAAGCAAAAAGAAAGCAGGAGTGGGACGCACTAGTCACCCAGTTGGATGTTCTGTACACCCGAGTCACGGAATTGGAAGTACAAGCCACTGGAAAAGAAAAACAATCCTCCCTTCGAGAGTGTAAACATGGGAAGAAGCAGAGAGGTGTGCAGGATGATGAAGCTCTGTCACTCATTCAACAAAAAATTGAGGCACATGAGAAGATGCTGAATGAGATGAAGGAGAATATCGAAATGCTAAACGAAGCGTCAACCTCTCATTCCATGACTATTCAGCTGTAGGATGCTCAAATTGGCCATTTGATATCAGGTCATTACCCACCATTCACTGAGGACTCGCCTAATTACAACATGGGCGACTCCGAAAATGAAGAATAGTTGTTGACTTGCGTCGTGCTGCGACGTTAACTAAGAGGCGTTGTTTGGGAGATAACCCAAAACCCCTTAATATTTTATATTTACGTATTGGTAAAATAATGATGTGTTGTGGTATAGGTTGAAATGTGAAAAGTGCTCGAAAAGTGTAGGGTGACAAGCAACAGATCCAAATGGCGAGTCGCCGAAGAGGTCGGCGAACTCGACCTTATCCGCCGTTTGATTCCATTTATTTCCAAAGTTGAAGCCTGTTGAACTCGGCGAGCATGTGAACTTATTGGCGCATCGCCGAATTTGTCGGTGATCTTGATGGTTGATACGCTCAAATTATACCTCCCTAGAGAAGCATAATCGATCGTTATCAAGTAAAGAACCCAACTTGTAGGTTGGGGTCGATCTCACGAGGAAATTAGTTTAGACTTAACTTTAACCAACAATTATATTCGTTTAGTCAAATTACTTCCAGAAACAAGTAATTAAAGGGGGGATTTGTGAAACAAATTATAAGAATTCAGTAAGTAATCAGTAAACAAAAGTCAATTTTGGTTGTTATCAAGATGAGATAATTAACTAGGGTTTACGTGTTCCCCACAAGCTCATAACGTAATAATCCTAGTAATAGCAATCCTTTCCTAGTGTACTACATGCAAAGTGATAAGCTAGGTATCTCTAAATTCTTGGTCCGGCATCTAGAGAATTTCACCCCGCACCTTAGGTCGGCTACGTGTGTATAAGTTACTAACCATTACCTTTACCTCATATTAGACATCACATCGATGTTTGACTTAGTTATTACTTCACACCAATCGACACTAAACAATTAGATAGTATCACACTAAATCTATGTTGATAATTCTTTTCTTGTTGATTACCTCCTTGGTCCGGCAAGTAGCAACAAGGTGAGTTCTAACGTTGTGCACCGTTAAAAAGACTTTTAAACGAAAGAATTATCAATGCATGCAAAACACTATTCAAGAATTGCTTATTTACTATTCATACTTTGTTAATCGTTCATGGTTCCCACAACCTTAGTTGTGGAGTTTAGTTACCCATAATCATATGAACACAATTCATTGTTTTAGATGAAAGAATTATGATCTTACGTAATTGAGAATAACAAACCCGGAATTTTCACCTTGAATTTCAAAATATAGATCACCAAAACGTGCTTAGAAAATTAAAAATTGCTAAAGTTGCAACTTTTTCTCCCAAGCCAAAAACTAGAATAAAATTAATAAAGTCTAACCCTAAATAAGAAAAAGAAGAAGAAAAGAACCCTAAAAAGTATTTCCTATCAATGATCTCCTCCCAAAATAATTATTTCTATAGACTATTTATAGATATAGAAAGTCCTAAATAAAATAATTGAGTCTAAATTAAATTAGGAATCCAAAACCAAAAGAAATTGAGTGCCTTTTTCTTTTTCGTCGCGTGAAGCTGTCCTTGTGAAGCTTGAAACCACCTCAAATTCTTGCGTCTTCAATACTTTCCACGTGGTAGCTGCAGGTAAGTTCTATTTGGAATTGCAAATTGCAGCCGCTTTTATCCTTTATATATATAAATATATTATTTTATTCAGTTTAATCTATTAAGCTGCCTGTTTGATTTCGTCTTCAATCTTTCATTTTTAATTCATTTTAGCTCTAAACTTCTTCATTTTTCCACCAATTTAATTCTACAAATAAAATATACTATTTAACACAATTCATAAAATTTATGCTAAAAAATGACAAATATAAATAATAAATATGAGGCAAATAATGATTAAAATATATATTTTTGGCCTCACATCAATGGTGACCACCGTTTGAACTCCCAGGTTTACTGGAAAGTTCTATAAAACTCGGCAAAATAGGTGATTGCTCGGCGACACGCCAACTGGTTCAGCTATTCAGACTGATATTGCCGAGTACGCAAGAATTGGATGACACTTGAGTAAATCTGAAACAAGGTGGCTGTGAAGCATTCGAGAAAGTGGGTTGAAAATAGGCGTGTTTGGTTGTTTAGCAATGCTGTGGAGAGCTTTGCTGAATTACTCGACGACTCGCTTAACATCCCCACCTCGTCTTCTTTTTAATGCTAACATTTTGGAAGGTGTAAGCAGAAGAACCATGTCGCCCTGACAGATGGAGCATTCGCATAGCCAGGATCAACTCTTTACCTCCCTCTCTATTTTCCCTTATTTTCACTGTTGGATATTCATCATTTGTATTTGAGGTCAAACGCATTTATTTGTGGTGGGGTGAGGCCCACATCTTTTGTGTTGTCAATTTCGTGTTGTGTATATTTGGGCTATTTTGTTTAAAATTGTTTTTACACTGCTTTCTGTGGATGATTGAGCTCATGGCTCCTTTTGGTTTTAAATTATAAAAATAATTTTGACCCTTTCGATTTTATTTTTTTTTTCAAAAATTTTCGCCACCGCTTGTGCTGAAAGTGGTTGTTCTTTTGCAAAATTTAAGTCTCAGTTTTGATCAATACTGATGACTTGAATAGAGCTCTCAATCGAATGAACATGAATGTGCGGCTACGACGAGTCCAAATGAAGTTGCATAGACAATATGTGAACTCTTTGCATCTTGTTGTGATTAGCCATTTATCAAATTGATTCTCTTACAATGACCTGCACACTAGCGAAAGTGTGTAGTCTTATTTCACTTAAGTGTCGATGCCTTGTGTGATGAGCTTACTTTGAACCTTGCATGAATAAACCTAGAATTTACCCCGTTAGTCTGATTGATTTAGTAAGGTGTGCACTTGAGATGATCTTAGGCAACTTTTGAAGAGTGTGAGCCAATTTGACATATACCTCTTTTGTGGCGTACCCGTGAGCGTGTGAAACTCTCTTGAACACCCTTTGAGCCTTACCTTTATTTGAAAGAACCTTGATGAACCCTAGACCTTACTTGATCTACCACCTATAATCCTCTTGATTTATGGTTTCGTGAATAGCCAACTTAGGCCAAAAGCCTAAGTTAGGGGTGCGGTGAAAAAGAAAAAGGAGAAATCAAGAAGTGCAGGAAAAGTCTCCCTTAACCCATGGTGTTGCGGAAAAATGGAAACCCTCATTATAAAAAAAAAAAGGAAAAAAATAGAAGAAACGAATGAAAAAGAAAAGTTGTGAAATAAAAGTACAAAAGAGATTGGGTTTCCAAGCAATCCAAGGAGATGAATAAAAAGATGACTTAGAAGCACTAGAAAAAGAATTGAGTAAGGAAAAGAAGGGGATGCCTTGAGAATATCACATCTCACGAGGATGAAGAAGTCACTGAGCCTAAATGACCATACCTATGCACTCAGCCCCATTACAAGCCTTGACAAAACCTTTTTTATCTTGAGTAAGCCGAATCGAAAGTCGATAGGAAAATAAGGGCAAACCTATAGGTGAAAACATGCATTGTGTTCCCCTTTTTGAGTGTGAGCGTTGCATCTGATTCCTTCTCTTAAATTGAGTAGCCTCTATGTGTGAATATGGAATCATTTTTGTGTGAGGGCATTTAGATACTTTTGTTGAGCTTGAACTTGCATTAGTAGCAAGTATTGCGATCATGAGAATCTTTGGTAATGGTGTGTCACAACTTGAATCTTTCAGTACACAATTGAATCTCCGCATAAGTAGTTTGAAGTTTAGTTGTGTGCATTCATGATTGAGTCTTGTGTAGCACTGTTTGAGACACCTCCTTTTTGAGCGACTGGACTTGAGTTTGCTTGAGGATAAGCAAAAGTTTAAGTTTGGGGTGTTGATGAGTCCACAGATTGGACTCATTTGGGGCTTTATTTTAATAGAAATAGTTTCCTCAAATTTTGATGCTTATCGTGACCAATGAAACTAACTACGGTTCGAGTGTCTACGATCGTCGATAATATAGTAACCCAACCGAGGGTTGGGGTCGTGTCCCAAGGGAGCGGTTTTGAGAATTAATAGAAAAATAATATCTAGTTCTAACTAGTCGTAGCTAAAGAAATTAACGATTAAAAATATTGTAAATTGAAGGGGCGACACAAAAATGTCAAATATAAATTTGGGTTTTTTGTCACAAGTAATTAAATACAACAAAAATAACAAGAAAATCAAGTATGAGGATGAGTTCTTGGGGTGTGACTGCAATACAAGTTGAGATAAATGGTTGGGTACATGCTTTTGATAGAAAATTTTCAAGATAATATTGACTAGATTAAGCTTTAGATGGAAATAAGTTCCCTCTAGGGCAACTTACCCCGTTTCAAATGCGTTCCTCTCGTACACCCATTTGCCGCATGAAGACCAGCCTACACCTTACCCCACTCACTCTCTCGAGCTGAGTGTTAGGATATGGGACTAGGGCTCATCCTCTCGGGCTGAACCTCATGTCGACCCACTCCTTAGGCCATCAGTCTAGTGGTCTTGGTTTCGCGACCTCCCTCTCGGGCAAGCCGAAAACACATGGGTGACTTTGTATTTGCAACTACAAACCCATTAAATTAAACCACAACCACTAGGTGAAATCACTATTAAAATACATCTAACCTATCGGCAAGCAAGACCCAACAATAATATCAACACATATTTTCTAAATCACACCCCAATAACGGGGGTTTTTTGCCACAGATCAAGAAATAACAAAATATACCTAAAATGATAGTTAAATCAAATGGGTATAAGAAATTAAACCTTGATTTAAGAAAAGGAAGATGAATAGAGAAGACCCACTTCTAACTTGGGGAAGATGAACTCCTTTCTTCACGTTTTTCAAAACCTTCTCCAAACTTGAGAGTAAAAAGTACTAAAAATTATATTGTCTAAAATTTACACTAAAGTCTCTTTCTAAAATCTGATACTAAGCTATAACTCTCAATGAGTATTTATAGTTTTAAAAAATGTGTGATGTGGCGGATCACTCGGCGACGTTAGTCGGAATCACCGATCAACTCGGCGATTCACCATTTGGTGTAGTTCATCGCCGTCTTGCACCGTCCTTCGGCATCGTTGTGCTCTGTGTCATTGGGCGACATAGTACTGCTTCACGGAACTATTCGGTGACACGCCGACTGCTCCTTTAATCGCCTTTTGATCCACTTCCTTCAGGGCTTCGCGTACTGGAACAAAGGGCAGAGTGCATCCCTTTGGCGATTTGCCAAGTATGCTTGGCGATCCTCAAGCCTTCATTTTCTCATTCTTTTCATCCTTTTCATTCCTTTTTGCGAAGTAGTGTCCATGCATTTCTTCAAATTTCAAATACCTGAAACTTAAAGGTTTTCATCAGATATTGAGATAAAATAAGCATTTGAGGACACAATTTCTATTAAAATAAAACCCTAAATGAGTCAAATATGTGGACTCATCAACACCCCCAACTTAAACCTTTGCTTGTCCTCAAGCAAACTCACGTTCAGTTGTTCAAAAAGGATGTCTAAAATAGTGCTACACAAGACTCAATCATGAATGTACACAACAAGACTTCAAACTACTGATGCAAAGATTCAACTGTGTACTCAAAGATTCAAGCTGTGACACACCAATATCAAAGATTCTCATGTTCACAATACTTTCTACTAATGTATGTTCAAGCTCAACAAAAGTATCTAAATTCCCTCACACAAAAATGATTCCATATTCACACATAGAGGCTACTCAATTTAAGACCAGGAATCAGATGCAACGCTCACACTCAAAAAGAGGAACACAATGAATGTTTTCACCCATAGGTTTGCCCTTATTTTCCAATTGACTTTCGATTCGGCTTACTCAAGATCAAAAAGGTCTTTTGAAGGCTTGTAATGGGGCTGAGTGTAAATGTATGGTCATTTAGGTTCAGTGACTTCTTCATCCTCGTGAGATATGATGTTCTCAAAAAATCCTTTTTCTTTCCCTTGTCACTTTTTGTTCTAGTGCTTCTAAGTCATCCTTTCATTCACTCTCCATGTATTCCTTGGAAACCCAATTCATTATGCACTTTTATTCAAAATTTATATTTATATTTTTTTTTATAAGAGGGTTTCCATTTTGTTTTGCAATACCATGGGTTAGAGAGACTTTTTCTTGCACTTCTTGACTTCTCCTTTTCCTTTTCACCACACCCAATTCAGTCTTTTGGCCTAAGTTGGCTATTCACTAAATCACAATTCTAGAGGATTATAGGTAGTGGGTTAAGTAAGGTCTGGGGTTCATCAAGATTCTTCCAAATAAAGGTAAGGCTCAAGGGGTGTTCAAAAGAGTTTCACACACTCATGGGTAGGCCACAAAAGAGGTATATGTCAAATTTGGCTCACACTCTTTGAAGTTGCCTAAGATCATATCAAAAGGACACCTTTCTAAATCAATCAGACTAACGGGGCAAATTCTGGGTTTATTCATGCATGGTTCAGAGTAAGCTAATCACACAAGGCATCGACACTTAAGTCAAACAAGACTACACACTTTCGCTAGTGTGCAACGGTCATTACAAGAGAATTACTTCGATAAATGTCTAATCACAACAAGATGCAAATAGTTCACATATTGTCTATACAACTTCATTTGGTCTCGTCGTAGCTGCACATTCATGTTCGTTCTATTGAGAGCACTATTCAAGTCATCAGTATTGATCGAAACTGAGACTTAAATTTTGCAAAAGAACAGCCACTTTCAACACAAGCGGTGGTGAAAATTTTTGAAAAATAAAAAAATTTCGGAAGGGTCAAAATTATTTTTATAATTTTAAACCAAAAGGAGCCATGAGCTCAATCATCCACAGAAAGCAGTATTAACATAATTTAAAACAGAACAACCCAAATATACACAAAACACGAAATTGTCAATACAAAAGGTGTGGGCCTCACCCCACCATAAATAAAAGCTATTTGTCCTCAAATGTAACTAAAAGTGTTCAAAACTGAAAGCAAAATAAGACAGAGAGGGAGGTAAAGAAAGGTCCTGTCTACGCAGTCTCTCTATCTGTCGGGCCTCAGTGCCTGGTGTGGCAGTTTGTGCATGGGCATCAATGCCTGGAGTAACTTCTAGAGGGACCAGCTCTACTGGATCCAGCAGCAGGACTCTTTGCCAAGGAGGCTTTCACAACAACGTCTATCATGATTTCTTCAGTCTCGGCTATGTTGTCTGTTGCAGCTCCCTCAACCATTTCCTCATCAGTCTCTTCCTCTGAGTCAAGATCGTCTATCTGTTATGCTCCGTATCCATGTACGGTGGTGGTCTGAGGCATCTCTGGCATGTTCGGAATCTCCACTGTTCCAAAGATTATGGACACATTGGAGGATTTGAGGTAGTCCATATCTCCTCAGCTCTGCAATTGCGGCCTTTAAGCCGGTCACCTCTTCTATGGCTCTTTGGTCACGCTTACACCTGGCTATCCTGGCTTCCAGAGAATCAATAGTTGTGCTCAGTAGTGTCTCAACATCATCGAGGTTAACCTGTATCATCCCTGGAATGGAATTTTCTATGTTGGCATCCCAGAAATCAACAGATTTGGCGAATTGTCCCATCCGGATCAAGAATTTCTGAGTGATTGGTTCGCAGGGTACAATCGCAACAGTGGGTCTGTGTGATACCACAGAAATAGAGGGACCTGTAGTCTGTGAATGAGAAGAAGGAGCGGGTATACCTGAAGACCTAGGTGCCGGAGTGGGTAAAGATTCCTCCGCAGGTGTGGATCCAGTGGCCACAACTTCATTCTATTTATTTCCTGCTTGATCCTTAAGATATTCAGCTTCGATCTTTCGAATATTTGTGGCGGCGGTGGCAGCCAATTCCACAT
Source organism: Solanum chiquidenum (assembly GCA_029582725.1). Classification (NCBI taxonomy): domain Eukaryota; kingdom Viridiplantae; phylum Streptophyta; class Magnoliopsida; order Solanales; family Solanaceae; genus Solanum; species Solanum chiquidenum. Next base: position 26,357 of record JAJOOS010001006.1, on the reverse strand, counting down.
CCTTCGTTGCATCTCTAGGCACCTGAGCTCTTTTGTACAATTCCGTGATCAATATTGGGAAATGAAGAGAGGTCTGGCTCTATTTTGCACGCATATGGATATATGATGCGATGATTTCGCCCAGGTTTATCCGTGTCTTCTATATGATGCAACCAACCAAGATGCCTTGGCAAGGCGAAGAACCGACTCATTCTGGGATGGCATGATTGTGCTGTTGATGACCCCGAACCAGTATCTTGCAGCTATGTTCAGGTTTTTTTTTTAATCGAAACTCCTTCTGCTAGCCATTTCGGAGCCTCATCGTCTGAAATTAGCTGGACTAACCACCTTTTCATCTCATTCACCTTCTTTGTTCTGATTAAGTGCTGGCAGTGGTCATTAATCTTATCAGACATACCTAAAACTATGTTGATAGCTTCACTGTCACAAGATACCTTCTTTCCTCTAATGATCACGTAGTCAACTGCTTTGAAGGATGACACCAACCTCTTCCGTTGAGGTACAAACACACTGTATGCATTGTAGAACTCTCTAACCCATCTTGGTATGTAAGAGCCACGAGATTTGGTGAATATTTGAAATTTGTGATATCACAGGCAATCTATTATCTTGGGATACTTATCGATCACCCCATATATGGAGAGCCGTTTTTCCTCAATGATTGTTCTCAGTCCCTCAGACTTGAGTCTGTTTGTTGATTTAGGTGGGGGAGCTTGTACCGGAGGTGCCAATACCATTGCCTGCTCTGAAACTGGAGGATTCTGAGTGGTGGATCGAGGAGTTCTTATTCGAGATGGGTCATTTATTTGTTTGGATCGTAACTCATTCCTCTGTGCCTCCATCAGTTCATCTTCATTAGAACCCATGCTCTCACTATCATATATTGTTGGGTCATTAGTGTAGAAACCAGTACTGTTGAAACTTGCATCTGATAGCTAAACTCTTTTGTCCTTGCCTTTGCCTTATCCACTAGTTGTGGAAATTCTGGTGGCCTTGTGCATGTATGCAGTTGCATCCTCATTGATTTTGATCCCCTTTCCTCTGCGTCGGGGTTGTGTGTTGCTACCAGCTTGGTTGGGTTTAGTCATATCTGCAAAAGGTTTTGGAGGAGTTAAGGAGGCAAAATAAAATCATAGGTAATCTACTGCAGAAATGCTCGCTAATTGGATCGGCGATTCACCGAACATCGTTCGGTGAGTGAAGGTTTGTCCGCTGAAAGTTACAGTGTATAAGGGGATAATGGGTAGCATATAAAAGGCGGTCAATATTACTTTCGGCGAGTCGTCGAGTGCGTTCGGCGACCCATGACTTCTCGCCGAAAGTTATAGTTCCATCCAATTCGACCTGATATTAAGGGCGAGATAGAGACATTGGGCGAACCACCGAACGGTTCAACGTGCCCATTTTCAATCCATCTTCTCGAATTCAATCCCGCAAATCCCAAAAGAAAAATCAAAGTATGCACTAATGAAATTTGAACCAGACCCATACTACCCATTACTCCTGAGTACTCAGATTTCTCCCAGACTTGCTGCATTTGGCCATTTGACTATATTTGCTCTTAAGAGAGGTTTCACCCTCTCTATCATTGAGCAAATTTTCGACAATTGGCGCAGACATGGGCTACTAAGACTTCACCTATACCATCAAAACAACATACAAGCACAACCTAATGAGACTTTATTTAATTATCATCACAAAAGATACAGGCATCTAACGATCAAAATACTATTAGCATGCTTTTCAAATTGAAATAGACATTCTAATCTTAGCAGAGAGGCCCAACACACATCACTAAGAGACAATTATTGTAAATGAGTACAAAATTTTTTAAATGTAAATATGGGAAGAGGGAGCCAACCTTAAATGTCAACTAAATTCGATTCGAAAAGCTAGGCAACAAAGTATTCCAATTCCGAGCACAAATCCCAAACTAGAATGCTAGAGTAATACTAATTTAAAGAGAATGCTACCTTAGTGCGAGTTTAAGAGATTTGTGAACGAGGGAAAGTGAGAGATTTCAATTTTTTGGGCATTTAGACATTATAAACCGTTCAGTTCGCTTTAGTTCGACGACGTTAGTAGAAATCTCCGATCCACTCGGTGTATTGCCGATCCACTCGGCGTATCGCCATGTGATCCCTTGTCCCACCAATTTTTACAGACTTGTTAGCTTCTTAGAGTCAAGATGGCGGTCTAAGTTGATATTGCTAGCCTGGTCGGCAATGCGCCGACCTGTTCAACGGTTCACCGACTGACCAGTTTCTCGCCAATCTATATTTTTCACCACTTTCCTTGTTCAAATCTGCGCCACTAACACACCATTATTTGTAAAAGCAAATATAAGCGTTTAAAACCTTGGGTTGCCTCCCAAGAAGTGCCTTATTTAACGTCGTGGCTCGATGCGAGTCCTTACTCACTCCCCATTGGTTAGTTTGGCCCTAGTGTCACTAGGTAACCCCAATAGTTCGTTTGAGTGACGAGGAGGCACTGCATAAGTCAGGAGTATCATGATCAGTTGGATCGATATAGAATGAGATCCAACCATTTGATTCAATAATGTAATACTCTCCGTCATCTCTTTCGACAGTCGATCCTGTTCGGTGACTTTTTGAAGAATGATATGGATTGTGTCCTCGACACGATTGTTCTCCCTGTCTCTCGACTGCCTCCTCTTGTGAGGAGGTATGTACCTCCCAGAACTCTTGCACTGGTTTTCCACCTCTGTTATTCTAGTGGCCAACTCATTCAGCTGAGTTACCAGTGCGGTTAACTCAAAATCTCTCTTGACTTCTTGGCTCGACTTAACCGAATTGCCCACATTCCTAACGTCCATCTTTGGGGAACCTTCCTACATCAACAAATTTAGAGAAAACAAAACTGAAAATAAGGTTAGTAAACTACAACTAATAAGAACAAAAATTCTACTAATCTAAAAATTCTCAAATAACACCACTCCCCGGCAGCGGCGCCATTTTGATTCTTATCGTGACCAACGACACTAACTATGGTTTGAGTGTGTACGATCGTCGATAATATAGTAACCCAACCGACGGTTGGGGTCGTGTCCAAAGGGAGCAGTTTTGAGAATTAATAGAAAAATAAAATCTAGTTCTAACTAGTCGTAGCTAATGAAATTAACGATTAAAAACATTGTAAATCGAAGGGGGGACACAAAAATGTCAAATTTAAATTTGGGGGTTTTGTCACAAGTAATTAAATACAGCAAAAATAACAAGAAAATAAAGTATGAGGACGAGTTCTTGGGGTGTGACTGCAATACAAGTTGAAATAAATGGTTGGGTATATGCTTTTGATAGAAAATTTTCAAGATAATAGTGACTAGGCTAAGCTTTAGATGAAAATAAGTTCCCTCTCGGGCAACTTACCCCGTTTCAAATGCGTTTCTCTCGGACACCCATTTGCCGCATGAAGACCATCCTACTCCTTACCCCACTCACTCTTTCGAGCTGAGTGTTAGGATATGGGACTAGGGCTCACCCTCTCGGGCTGAACCTCATGTCGACCCACTCCTTAGGTTATTAGTCTAGTGGCCTTGGTTTCGCGACCTCCCTCTCGGGCAAATCGAAAACACATGGGTGGATTTGTATTTTCAACTACAAACCCATTAAATTAAACCACAACCACTAGGTGAAATCACCATTAAAATACATCTAACCTATCAGCAAGCAAGACCCAACAATAATATCAACACATATTTGCTAAATCACACCCCAAGAATGGGTGTTTTTAGCCACACATAAAAAAATAATAAAATACATCTAAAATGATAGTAAAATCAAATGATTAAAAGAAATTAAACCTTGATTTAAGCAAAGGAAGATGAATAGAGAAGGCCCACTTCCAACTTGGGGAAGATGAACTCCTTTCTTCAAGTTTTCCAAACCCTCTCCAAACTTGAGAGTAAAAAGTACTAAAACTTATATTGTCTAAAATTTACACTAAAGTATCTTTCTAAATTCTGATACTAAGCTATAACTCTCAATGAGTATTTATAGTTTTCAAAAATGTGTGCTGTGGCGGATCACTGGGCAACATTAGTCAAAATCGCCTATCAACTTGGCGATTCACTCTTTTGTGTAGTTCATCGCCGTCTTGCACCATCCTTCGACATCGTTGTGCTCTGTGTCATTGGGCAACATAGTACTGCTTCGCGGAACTATTCGGTGACATGTCAACTGCTCCTTTAATCGCCTTTTGATCCACTTCCTTCAGGGCTTCACGTACTGGAACAAAGGGCGGAGTGCATCCCTTTGGCGATTCGCCAAGTATGCTTGATGATCCTCAGGCCTTCATTTTCTCGTTCTTTTCAGCCCTTTCCCTCCTTTTTGCGAAGTAGTGCTCATGCATTCCATTAAACTTCAAATACCTGAAACTTAAAGGTTTTCATCAGATATTGAGATAAAATAAGCATTTGAGGACACAATTTCTATTAAAATTAAGCCCTAAATGAGTCAAATTTGTGGAGTCATCAGCATCTTTAGTGCTGTATTAATAGCCCAGCATCACATTGTGCCTTTTTACCTCTAACCTCCACTTCTTCGAGTGGTTTCCATATTATGATCTTTCATTTTTTTGGAAGGGCCTGAGCGTACACGGTGTAAAATTCCCTTACCCAAGAGGGGATGTATGGGTCCTTATGCCTAGTGAAACCCTCAAACTTGTGGAATTGTATTGTATCCAAGATGGTTTGGTAGTCACTCATAATTCCATCGGTGGAAAGCTGTATCTCCTCCAGGATTTTTCATTCACCTGCAACCTTGAGCCTATTCAAGGCTCTTGGAGCCATAACCGATAAGACTCTGGAAGCTGGTGCTTGTGTGGCTGGAGGCTGCACCAACTTGTATCGAATCTCCTTCCTCTTTCTAAATACTCCCTGTCTGGATGTACCCTATCTTTGGTCGATGATTGTGTAGGGGTAGTTTTTTGATGCTGAGAAGCCTCCGAAGGCCATTTATTGTTTTTCCCCGATGTCTTTTTAATGTAGAAGTAGGAGGAGAGAGCTCTCTATCCAACTCCGTATCGGAAGAAACCACATGTTTACCTTTGGTTCTTGCCATTACCAGCAAAGAAAAAATTCAAACAAAGTATTTGTGAAGGTTAGTTGAATTCTGATACGAATTAAAACACATTTAAAAAATACTCCTGAAGCTTACTTTTTGGGTAGGTGGATCGCCAAACAAGTTCGGTGAACTCCGGTGAGCTCGCTGAAATGGACAGTGTTAAATTATTCAGGGTTTAGGCATGAAAGATGAAGTCAATGCCAATTCGATGATTTCCCGAGTTTGTTTCTGCAGGCTATGAGAAGTCCGCCGAAACTTACAGTGCAAAAGAGAAAGTAACAAGCATCAAGGGTGATGTCCTCTCCCACTCTGCAAAGTGGGTTCGGCAAAATTAGACAAGAACGCCGAATGGAACATACCCAAGGCCATGTGCATGCTAAATAAGGCGAGTTGGGTCTTACTCGGCAATTCCCCTAACTTCCTTGGTGAGCTAAGACAAGCTCGCCAAACATGAAGTTTTAGCCTAGTGCAAAAAATTTCACAGAAAAACCAACACACACACACAACAAATACTAGTTTCCCCCAACATTACAATCTTTCTAGATGCTTTTCTACCCATGGGTACTCAAATTTCCCCCATTTATCACTAAGCATTGCACTAATTGACGATTTGCCCTTAAAAAAGTAGTCACCTTGTCTATCATTGGGAAAGAATCATGCAATTGGTTCAACACTGAACTACTAAGACTTCACTCACATCAAATTAGGCATAGACCCAACAAAATAAACAACCCAATTCAACAATTTAACCAACACAATCACGATTCATCATTTGCACAGGCATTCACAAATAAAATCACATGGGCATAGTTCAATCCAACAATATAATGCAACCCATCGAAATCAAGTACTTAATCTTAGTAAGGGGGATTAAGCCCATACTGTATATGCCTTCTAAACTAATAACACATCAAAATTAAGTCGAAACATCAACCTTAAAGCCAAAAATATTAAGAAACAGAGGGGATCGAGGTTGGGTTGACATGAACCTCAAGAAAATGCACTCCTAGAACCTGCAAGACACTCACACGAGGCTCACAAACACTCAAAATACATGAAGCAAGAGAAATGAATCAAAAAAGCTCTCAGATTTCAAAAATATTGAATTTTGAATTTGAAAAGGCCCTTGGCCTTTTTATATCAGTCCCACACGGTGATCACGACTAACGTCTCCAAAAGTGTTTGGCGAATCACCAATTGAAGCTTAAGTTTGTCGAACATGCCTAAACAAACACTAAACCTGAAGACTGATTCGGCGAACCTAATGGAGTTCGTGTACTGCACTTCGGTGAATCACCTTTTGGAGCTCTGATTGCCTATCTTAAAAGTGAACCTTTCTATCTTATCAAGCTCAAAAGGCAGACAAGACTTTTTCCACGTAATGCCTTTGGCGGATCATTGTTTGGGTTTTGCATTACCTATGGTTCCATTTGAAATCTTACAACCTGCACTCACAAGGCACGTTATTTGAAAGCAATAAAAACACAAACAAATACTTGGTATGCCTCCCAAGAAGCGCCTTATTTATCATTGTGGCATGACATATTGCTCAAACTCAACAATCATTTTTGGGGTTCGGGACGGTGTCACTAGGAAAAGTTCCATTTTGCCTTGGATTTAGATGAGTGGCAATGTGACCCAGTTGGGTCTTGAGCTGCTTGATAGAAATGGAGTGTGAAGTTACCGTTTGAGATAAAGTGGAGAAGTCATTTTTCAAATCCTCCTACACCATATCAGACCCTTTAACCTTGCTGTAGATCCTTACAAACATGTTTTCCATCCGGCTTCCTTCTAGCCCAGTTGGATCTTTTGGGCGTGGATGATCATGTAGAGGCACATATCAATCTTTGTTCATCTCACCTATCTCTCCAATTTTCACCCCGCCAGTATTTCCAGCCACTATCTCTATCCTTGTTCCAACCTTGGTTCCTACCTTGTCGTTGATAATTATTGTGAGAACCCCCCACTTGATTTGCCAAGTATTAAACTTCTTGATTGTATAATGCCTGGAATTTGGTGTTATCTGGGCACTGCTCATTGTTGGTTCCAACTGCATTCACCGACTTGGTTCCACCTCAGATGACATGTTAGGACAATAAATCGATTTTGGGGATCTTCTTGGACATCTTTTCATCTCTTTAATGGTCCCTGTCGACTTGTTCTTTGCTCAAACCCATTTGTAGAATGGGCACTTGGTCCTCTCTAGTGTGCCATGTTCAGATGAACTTAGTCATATCATATAACAACAATGTAGCCACATCATATGGTCTTTTCATAAATCCTTCATGGACTAATTAATCACCCACACCTTTATTGACCAAATCAAGGCTGCAATAACAGTATTGCAGCAAAAAACTGTCCGGAATGCCATGCATTGGACATTGCAAAAGTATCTTCTTGAACCTCAGCGATGTTTCATGCAAGGGCTCACCTCTAAAACTTTTAAATTTTGGATTATAAGACGAATTTTAACCATCTTCGAGGGTGGAGAGTATCTTTACAGGAATGCCTCCATAAGCTCATCCCACAAAGTAATAAAATTATTTGGCAACTATGCCAACCATCTTGTAGCCTCTCTCATTATAGAAAACGGGAACAATATCAACCTTATGGATTCTTGAGAGATATTCTTGAACATAAAAGTTCCACACACCTCCCTAAAATTCCTAAGGTGCACATGGGGATCCTCATGAGCTAGACCACCCCCCCCAAAAAAACAAAATTCCTTTCATTTGGACCAATTGGATCGTAGTTCGGTGATGTGAAACACAGTCCTTCCGGTTGTAGGAGGTATTCGGATTTCCCCCGTGGTTTGAAGGAAATTAATCGGCATGTCCTTTAAGTCACCCATATTGTGATTTTGACCATAGTGACTAACATTGTCACTCCCATGGTCACTCATTTTGTCAACCCAAAAATCAGCCATCAACAACAAAAAACAACAACTCTACTACAAATAAGCAAAATTAAAATCAAATTTCTCAATTAGAATTCTCAACCACCACTCCCCGGTAGGGGCACCATTTTTGATAACGCTCAAATCACCCACCAAAACCAATTAAAAGAGTGAGCGATCATAGTTAGTAAAAATCCCAACGAAGAGTCGGGGTCGAATCCCACATGGAATGGTATATCATACAAAATTCTTTATTGAGAGATTTGGACGTTAAATTAGCTTATTTATAATAGTAAGAACAATTGGGTGGACATATATCATAATTAAGCTAAAATTTGAAGGAAATCAAGAGTTAACAAATAATCTAAGGATGCGGGGATTGGATATAAATGTCACATAAGAGTGATTGTACTGCTCTATAGTGATGTACATACATGAATAGGCTAAGTCATCTTCAATGACGGGTCTCATCATTGGATCTCAAAGCATTTATGCCTAGAATCTCCTTTCAGTCTCATCTAAATGCCAATTCTAAACAATCTAATACCTTACTCTATCCTCTTTTTCAACAATAGGGTAAATATATCAAACCCTTAACCTCTCTTCCAAGCAAGATATAGACATCAAACCTAAATTGCTAGTATTGAACTAGTTACCCACTCCAATTAATCTCTTTTGAGCATCAACCGGAGATCGGAAATAGGGATTTAATTTTCAATCTTAACCCTTAAGTTAAACCCATGGTAATTAGACTAAATTAATGCATGAACAAAAAAAAAATAGAGCATAGCACAATACCTACTACATTAAATCAACACCTAACACCATTAGAGCACCCCCGAGATCTTGGAGTTTTAGCCACCCATCACAAAAAGTAAAAAAAGCATGATTTCCATGAAAGCAAACATGGGTAACTGGAAATCAAGCAATTAAGAGTAAACTCACTTTGGATTTCACTTCAATTTATCAAATTCAAACTTTAAATTGTAAAACCCCAAAAAAATTCAAAAAAAGTGATTTTTCAAAAGTAAAGTGTTCTAAGAAACTAACTCAAAACTTTCTCCTCCGCACTCAGTAGTCGAACTCTACCAAGATTATATCCTTTGGGTATTTATACTTTCCCAAAATTTTGCCTAAAATCCACTTCATAATCCAACTCAGAGACGTTAGTCAGGTTTTCCCAACTCGCTCGACGAATCGCCCTTCACTCCTCATCTCACCTTATGATGTTCTAGGGTTTAGGTGTTTAAACCTTAATTAAAGAACTCGATCAAGTCAGCCTTTCATATTCAGTGAATGACTGAATACCACCTTAGTTCACCGTTTGAGCATTAAATCTTTTCCTTGCACATTTTTACTTTAGGCCATGTGCATCAAGTTCGCCGTTCTAACTCGGTGCATTGCCTTTTTGACTGGAGTTTTCAAACCTTCTTCGGTACACAAGTTCAATGCACTATCAATTTGAGCAAGGTCATGCTTATTAGCAATACCCCCTTCATGTTAGACAGTCAACAATGTTCACTTTGCACTTCTTTTTGTGTGTTTTGTCCATTCTTTCAAACTTCAGTCCTAGCCTTGTCCAATTGCTTTTATAGCTGCAAATCATCAATAGTTGATTAGAAAAGGACAAAGTTAGACATTAAGAATAATATTTATTGAGCTAAATGTAACTTAAATGAATGAAAATCTACCACTAATCAGAGGGTGCGAAGCTAGATGTGGCGACTAGTGTTGGAGATGCAGGCCTTCCCCCTATGACTTTTGAGGTTGATCAACTGGTGCTGGCATTCCTATGTTTGTTAGCAAATACTAGAGCCACTCCCACTATGCCGCATACTTAGTATCTAGGTGTTCATCCTGTTGCTACCACATCCCTAAAGATGGATGGAGCTTCGGGTACTGATGCATTCTTTTATCCGTTATCAGGACCTACCCTGACCGAGACGAAGCATAAGTTGTTAACCATAATTTTGTTGAAGCCTCCATCATTTCGTAGTTGCAAGAATGAGGATGCCTTCAACTTTATTCTAGATTTTTATGAGAGGTTGTATAAGTTGGGTATTGTACATAGCATAGAGTAGAGTTTGTTGATTTTTATTGCAGGGTGATGCCAAGTCCTGGTGGAATGCTCATGTGGAGTGTCGTTTGTCAGTTTTGTCTCATATTACTTGGGCCTAGTTTAACACCTTGTATCTAGAGAAATATGTACCTCCCACTCCCAGAGATCGCAACAAAATGAGTTTCTAGCCCTTGAGTAGACCAATATATGTGTTGTATCTTATGAGGCTAAGTTCCACACATTTTCTCATTATGCTACCCAACATTTGGGCACTAAAGAGGAGAAGTTTTTTTTTGTTTGTTAAGGGTTTGAATACTTATTTAAAGGTTTTTTTTTCAGTGCACATGACTTTTGCAGCGAAAAGGTTTGACGAGGTGATGGATTATGTAAAGAAACTGGAGGGGTCAGGCAGGTTAGAAAGGCTTAGGTACTAGCTAAGAAACCTTAGAGTATGGGTAACTTTAGTGGTTCTTACTGTAGAAGTCCTAGTTTGCAGACACATTTGGCCCGTCCTATTTAGTAAGGTTTACCGGCTTCTAGGGGTGGCCGTTTAGGGGTTATTTTGCAACCATCAACTCCTAGCAGCCTAGGAGCTTCTTATTCTTATGTCTGATGGGCATCTCTTAAATGATGATGCTTTAATTGTGGTAACTTGCTTAATTTTATGAGGAAATTCCCTTTTAGACTGACAGGTAATTAGATATAGCAACAAACTAGAGTTGTAGTTCCAATAGGTGGGGCTCGAAATGGTAGAGGACTCCCTCAAGGTGGGTGAGGTAATAATCAGGGAGGCCATGGAAACAAAGGTAATGGTAACACGAGAAGGAGGACAACACAACTAGTTGCAAGTGTCAAGCGTATTGAGGATATAGTCAGCTGTTATGCCTTCGAAGGTAGATCTGAGATTGAGGTGTCTTACGTTGTGATAACAGGTACTATTCTTGTTTGTGACCGAAAGCTTTTGTTATACTTGATTCGAGGTCCATATATTCTTACATATCTGTTAAATTTGCCTTGGGTCTTGATTTGATTTGTGATAATCTATTTCATGTTTCCACCCCAGTTAGGGAGTTTGTAATAGTGACCCTTTGTATCATTCATGCTCTATGGTGTTTGCGGGTCTCTGTACTTAGGTAGAGTTGGTTACTTTGGATATTCTAAATTTTGATGTGATCTTAGGTATGACTTGGCTATCTCCTTATCATGTTATGTTAAAGTATAATTCTAAGATAGTAACTCTAGTGATTTCATGTAGTATTAAACTAGAGTGAGAAGGTGTGTATAGACCTGGGCCAATGAAGATCCTATCCTTTATTTGCACTAGGAGATTAGTGGGGAGCAGTTTTTTAGCCTTCTTAGCCCATCTTGGAGATGTTAGTGCGAAGTCCCCTTCGTTTGAGTCCATTTCATTGGTTTTAGAATTTTTAGAGGTATTTCCTAGGGTTCTACCTATTATGCCTCTAGATAGGGATATTGATTTTTATATAGATTTGGAGCTGATGTACTCACCCAATCTCTATTCCTCCTTATCTTATGGCTTCGATGAAGAGGGAACTCAAAACTCAGCTAGGAACACCAAGAAAAAAGGATTCATTTGTCCCACTGCTTTGCCTTGTGGTGCTCTGGTCTTGTTTGTAAAAAATTGATAGTAGTATGAGGAAGTGTATAGACTATAGGAAATTGAACAAGGTTACCATCTGAAACAAGTATGTATTAGCCCTTATGGATGACCTCTTTGAAAATTTATAGGAGGCTTTAGTATTTTGGAAGATTGACTTAAAGTTAGGGTACCATCAGTTGAAAATTAGGGCTGAGGATACAACTAAAATGAATTTTAAGATTCGATAAGTGCATAATGATTTCTTGGTAATGTCGTTATGGGTGAGCAATCTGCCACTGACTTTTAGGAGTTTGATAAATAGTGTCTTCAAGCCATTTCTGGATTCCTTTGTGATTGTGTTTATAAATAATATTTTAATGTACTTCAAGAGTAAAGAGGAGCATGCATGGCCCCTTCGTATTGTTCTGGGGATCCTGGGGAGACATAAATTGTATGCTAAATTTTGGTAGTCTGAATTTTGGTTGACTTCAATGGTCTTCTTAGGGCATGTGGTTTCAAAAAAATGGGTGATAGTAGATCCCCAAAAGTTTAAAGAATTTAAGAGTTGGGTCAGTCCTAGCTCTATGACGGAGGTTAGGAGCTTTGTGGGATTTTCTAGCAATTATCACATGTTTATCAAAAACTTTTATTCCATTGCTACTCATTTGAAAAAGATGACTCAAGCAGAGGTATTATTTGTATTGACAAGTGTGAGGAACTTTTCCAAAATCTCAAGACCCTCCTATGATTTGGAGTTGGAAATGGTAGTATTTGCAATTAAGATCTGTATACATTATCTCTATGGTGTTAGGTGTGAAGTGTTCAATGACCATCACAACATGAAACATGTGTTTACACAAAAAGATTTCAATTTGAGGATGATGAGATGGATGGAGTTGGTGAATGATTATAATATAACCATCCAATATCATGTAGGTAAGGCTAACATGGTGGTAGACGCATTGAGACAGGAAATGTACAGCATGACAATTTTAGCTTATTTGGAAGTGTCCAAGTGACCTTTGGCTAGATAGATCCAAACTTTAGCATATGAATTATGCAAGTTGGATTTTAAGAAAGGGATGGAGTATTGGCTAGTAATGAAGTTAAGCCCACATTCCTGAAAGAAATCAAGACCAAACAATTTAAGTATGAGCATTTGAACTAGCTCCGGGACAAGGTGGTGTTTGGTGAGGCCCGGGATGCCACACTAGATGCGTATGGGGTATTATGTTTAAGACGACAAATTTTTGTTCCTTGGGTTGATGACTTGGTTCAGAATGTTTTGGAAGAAGCTTATGGCTCGCACTACTTTATTCATCTAGGCATAACCAAAATGTATAGGTATTTGAGGCAACTTTATTGGTGGCATAGAATTAAGAGGGACATAGCTTAATAAGTGTATAAGTGTCAAACCTGTTAACATGTGAAATATTAGCACGAAAGGCCCACAAGATTGTTTCAAAGGAGTAAATATGACTCAATTTGGGTTGTTGTGGATATGTTGAATAAATAAGCCCATTTCATTATGGTCAGAGTGGATTACAACTCCAGTAGTTGGCAAAGATTTACATCAAGAAAATAGTAAGGTTGCACTGGTGCGTGCCCCTTTCCATCTTTTCATACCGATATACGTTGTGTACTTCTAAGTTATGGGGAAAGTTTCACAAGGAGTTGGGCACCTATATCGCATTTAGCACAACTTTTCACCCTTAAATAGCTGATCAATCGAAGAAGACCATTAAGGTACTGGATGACATGTGGACAATCTATGTGATTTATTTTGCAGGACATTTGAACTAGTTCGGTCCAACCCAAAGTACACCCTAGGTGTAACATGGCATATAGAATCCTGAGAGACCCTACACAGGACACTTAGCATACATCATAGAAGATGATAGAAATTAAGAGTCGAAAAGAAACAATATTATATCATATAAGAGTTTGACAAAGTGAAAGTCTCACATAATCTCAACAAGCAATTTAATACCTCAAAAGAAATTGTTGGGACATAACCCATACACCACATACATTATTCGAAAATTAGAAAGGCATAAAACAAGTAAAAGTGTCTCGGTCCTCGAAACATGAGGACTCACCAACTCTTGAATCCGATAGAATGATCAACTATCCACGAGTATGAGAAGTGAGAGTGTCAGACCCAACATTAATGAGATAATGTAGGAACAAGTATGCATTAGTACATTAAATGTACTAAGTATGGGGCAATAAGCATAAAATAGACATGGTAGCATGAATAACTTAAAACATGTAATGTATGACCAAAATTTGAACATTTAAGAGCTTGAAGAAACAACAACATATAAATCATAAGATATGGTCGATGCATTTGAAATAAGAGACATAAGAAAGCATTGAAGAAACATAATCATTTTGTGGGATATTAGTTTTAAACGACAATAAGACCATGAGAGACATATCATGAAATACGGTATATCCCTCATACCAAAAGAAGGGGATTCTAGTTGCCAAGGTATAGTCCGTACACATCATCTTTTGCTAAAGTAGATCCACTAGCTAGATCATTTAAGACAATCCTATGGGGGCACGTAGTTTGGGACTAGAGGTTGCTACTAGAGACTACCCTATTTGAGCCTCCACCTCAAAACCCTCTCGATGCTAAGTAAAAATCTCAACAGAATAGATAAAAATCAAATATCATTATAACATAGAAAATACAATGATCAATACCAATCCACATCTTAAAGTCAAAACGTAGAATAGCTCCTTAAATTATAATTTATGCATAAGTAAGAAAACATTTACCCAATGTGAATCCATATGTGAGAAATACTTTTCAAAATCATAATAATATTCGTGTGTGAGAAAACCTTTCACAATGAAATTGATACTTCCATCTAAAATCACCCTATCATCATAAAAATCATTTTCATAAGACATGCATAACCTTCCAAATTAATAGTTCATAGGTTCAAGGGTTCTTCATAGGTTCATAGTAGAAAATCATCAATCATGCATGAATCCATAAAATTTTAACTAAATATCATGTATAAACATTAAATAAAGCATTAGAAGATTAAATCAACAAAAAAATCATAATTGAATGAAACCCATGTAGAATTATGAAGAACCCAAATTTGTTCAATTGAATTTGAGATTGAGGAATTGAAATCCTTCGGGACCCCATGGAGGAATAGACTCCATGGGTGAATACCAACATACCTTGCTACTCAAAGCCCAAGATGAATGGTGAATTGATGCCCTTGAATGAACCCTAGCATCTTCTTCTTCTTTCTTAGGTTATGAGGGAATTTGGGAGAATGAATTTTGTTAGATTTTTGGGAATTAGGAGAATGGGTGTAAAGTGGGTATATTTAGGACTTAAAATCTTTATATAGGGCTTAGTTTTGAAGTAAAAATGACATAGTATAGTCTTAAATCAGTTAAAAAGGACCCAAAAGCCTTTAGGGAACAACTAGTGAAACTCACTATAGTTGTGACCTACTCTACGGTCCGTACTGGTCAACCGCAGACCAATTAATGGGACCTTAAAATCACCCCACTTTTAACGGGACCCTTCTATAGTCCATATGAATTCCTATGATCCGTAAACCCTAACCGTATAACTCAACTTGGACCTCAAAATTTAACTAAGTCTTGGACCAACCTACGAGACCCATCTACCACTTGTAGACTATTTGATGGACCATCCTAGTTAACCTTAAGAGGAAGTACTAGGACTTAATTTTCAAAATTATTTTCCCCCTTTCTACGAGACTGGTCTACGACCCGTAGAAAGTTCCACGAACCATAGATTAGTCTCATAGACCTGAACGAGTAGCAATATTTCATGAAATCTTTCCCCTTTTTGAAATCTGAGGTGTTACAAGTTTCTACCACTATATATATTATCATATTACATTAGTTATCACACTAGTATTGACATGGCACCATATGAGGCACATTATGAGAGGCAATGTTGATTTCCTATAGGGTGGTTTGAGGCAGCTGATGTGAAGCCTTTATCCGTTGACTTGATAAGGGGAGGTCAAGAAAAGGTGAGGGGTACACAACCAAGTTGTTGACAACTCAGAGAAGACAAAAATGAGTATGCGGATCATAAGGTCAGGGACATTACATTTCAGGTTGGTGAAGAAGCTCTTTTGAAAGTATCAACGGTGAAAAGAGTTATGAGGTTTGGCCAGAAAGTAAAGATTAACCCCTGGTATATCGATATATTTAAGGGCCTCAAAGAAGTGGGTCTGGAATCTTAAAGGTTAGCATTGCCTTGTAGTTTGTGCGGAATCTATTTAGTTTTCCACATATCCATGCTGAAGAGATACAATAGGGATGGGGAGTGCATTATCAAGTGGGATTTAGTCTTTCTAGATAATGCCCTTTATTGCGAGGAGGAACCAGTTGCTATTCTGGACCGAGATGTCTGAAATTAAGGACTAAGGAAATTAGATCAGTGAAGGTTCAATAGTAGCACTGTCCAGTTGAGGAAGCCACTTTGGAAACTGAGAAGGATATGCGGGACAAGTACCCTCACTTGTTTTGAGGATTCGAGTACTACTCTTTTTGTTGATTTAGCTAACCTTTTCTTATCTGATCATTCTGGTACAAACGATAGGTAAATTAATATCTATTGTAACAACCATCATGTATTTATGAGGGAACTAATCGAAAAATAAATTATGTGAGAAACTTTTGGGGTAGTGAGCTTAAAATTCCATAAGCTATGCTAGGCTTAGGGAAAATCTGAGCAAAATGAATTCTAGAGAAATTCGGGTAAAGGATTTGGTAAAATGCCTAAGAAAAGTTAGTTTTCCACTTAGATAAAATATTAAGGAGTCCGTAAGAATTTTTAGAATGGAATTCGGGTGAATAGAACTTCTGATGTCGAACTTGGCGTGAATGGGTTTTGTTAGAACGTCAAGGGTTTAAGCTGTGTTGCAAAATGGGAAATTTTGGGAGGATTTCTGAGTTTTTGCCTCGTGCACACTGCAATAGAGAGCGACACTCCTCTATAGTGGAAAAATTAATTCTCGATATAATGGGAAGTTTCGCTATGACAGTTCTACTATAGCGGGATTGGGCTAATATGGTGGGATAAGTCACTGTAAATTCTGAAAATTTCCCAAAACTGCTCATTATTACGCAAGAATATTTTGGGAAAGTGAAAAGGCGACCTAGGGTAATTTCATTTGGTTTTCATCTAGAATTTTTGTAAAGTTAAGAGATTCATTTCCCCAATTTGGTACTTTGATTTATGTGCCTTAAAATTGATAGTTGTGGGGCTTGTGGAGGGTTTGGTGTGACCTAGAGTGGAAAATATGGTACAATAAGAATTGGTTGATATAAAAACCCAGTGTTTTGTGCATAAACTATTTATTCATGATTACATTGCCATAATTCTCTAAGGTGAATCATATGTCACGTCAAGTAGAGTCTTGTTCATTAATGTGAAGTGCGCCACATTTATTAATAGGAGGCTACAAGGCGTTTAGGAAACTTCACTTCTTTCACTTCTCTAAAGTCATTCCATTGAGTTCATCTCTATAACTGTCTTTTTCCTAACTCTTGTCCAAAGCTTTTCGTGATATGCCTCCCCGAAGAGCTAATGCAAAAAGAAATATGGCTAATGATGTGGAGCCCGAGGTTCCTTAAGTGTCGATTGTTCCTTTTGCCAAGAAAGTGATTGATGCTGAATTCCAAGCCATTTTCCAAGTATTGGCTCAATATGACGACACAAGCTAATAGAGAGGCCATTGTTCCCGTGAATCCAACTGTGGGTATGTCGGAGATAAGGGTGAGAGACTTCACTATGATGAATTCCTTAGAGTTTCATAGGTTGAAAGTTGATGAGGATCGTCAAGAGTTTGTTGATGAGATTTATAAGATAGTGAAATTATGGGAGTTACAATGGTGGAAAGGTGGAATTGGCCTCTTATCAACTCAAAGGTATTGCTCAAGTTTGGTTTAACCAATGGAAGGAAGAAAGGGTCGTTGATGTTGGTCCTCTTGATTAGATGAAATTCTAAGGGGCTTTCTTTGATGGTTTTTCTTCTTGAGATGAGGGAAACAAAGGTTCTTGAGTTCATCAGTCTTCGTCAAAGGAATATCAGTGTGAAGGAGAATGCATTAAATTTCACTCAATTATCTAAGGATGCTCCGACTATGGTTGATGGATCTTGGGTAAGTTTGGGTCGGGTGTGTCTGAAATGGTGGTCAAGGAGTTTTGTACTGCCATGTTGATTATAGAAATAAATATCTATCATTTGATGATACATGCCCAACAAATGGAAAAGGAAAACTTAAAAGAAAATTAGAGGAAGTCAAAGAGGGAAAGGACCGGTGACGGTGACTTTTCTCATTTTAGGTCTGGTGGACATGGTCGTCCTCAATTTCGGAAAACGTTCTCTGGTCAAAGTTCTTTAAATGCTCCATCTCCTAAGTTCAACAAAGATAAGGTGTCTACCCCTAAGCCTCAAGGATTTTGTGGTAATGGATCTTCTATTCCCGCTTGCCAAAAGTGTGGCAAGAGTCACTTGGGAAAATGCTTAGCCAATATGGATGGTTTCTTTGCTTCTGGCAAGAGTGGTCACAAGGTGAGAGATTGTATGTTGCCTTCTACTAAGGGAATGGATGGTAGGCAAGCTTAATCTAGTGGTTCTAGTTCAGGTGATCCTCGTCAAAATAGGTTCAATTCTCTTCAGACTCAACATAATCATGAGGATTCTCTGGATGTTGTGACCGGTATGTTTAAAGTTTTCCATCTTGATGTGTTTTCTTTACTTGAGCCTGGTGCTAAATTGTCTTTTGTGAATCCTTATGTGGCTATGAGATTTAATGATTATCGCGATATTCTGTTAGAACCTTCTTCAGTCTCTACACGCCTGTTAGTGACTCTATTGTTGCTAAAAGAGTTTATTAAAATTGCACTCTTTATGTTTTTCATAAATTCACTCATATTTATCTTATAGAGCTTGAAATGCTTAATGTTATTCTTGGGACGGACTGGCTTCATTCTTATTATGTTTCCATAGATTGTAGGACCCGAGTGGTCACATTCTAGGTCATATTCTCTCTTAGAATGGAAAGGGGGAAATTTTGTTCCTAAGGGTTAGTTTATGTCTTTAAAATGATTTTTAAGGGTTGCATTTATCGTCTTGTTTGGGTTAGGGATACGGATTCTGGAACCCCTACACTTGATTCAGTTCTGACTGTATATGAGTTTCCTAAATTACTTCTCGATAATTTTCCCGGTATTTCTCCTGAAAGAGAAATACACTATGGTATTGACCTACTCCCATATATGCAACCTATCTATATTCCTCCTTATCATATGGCCAGGGTAGATTTTAAGGAATTAAAGGAATAATTGACTGACTTATTGGATAAGGACTTCCTTAGATCGAGTATCTCACCATGGGGTGCTTTGGCAGTTTTTATTTGAAAGAAGGATGTTTTTCTTCAAATGTGCATTGACTATCAAAAATTGAATAAGGTTACCATAAAGATTAAGTATCTTATTCCGAGGATTGATGATTTTGTTTTATCAACTCCAAGGTGCTAGTTTCTTCTCCAAGATTGACCTTCAGTAGGGATACCAACAATTAAGGGTAAAAGAAAGTGACACTCTGAAGATGGCTTTTCAAACTCAGTATGGTCACTATGAGTTCATGGTGATTCCTTTTGGTTTGATTAATTCCCCGATAATGTTCATGGTCTTAATGTATAGGGTTTTCAAGCAATATCTTCATATGTTTGTGATTGTGTTTATTGGTGATATTTTGATTTACTCTCGGAGTGAGGATGAGCATGTTGAGCATTTACGAATTGTGTTATAAATTCTCAAGGATCGAGAATTGTATGCTAAGTTTAGTAAATGTGAGTTTTGGTTAAGATCCATTATTTTCTTGTACATTATCTCTGATCGTGGTACTCAGTTTACATCTTAATTTTAGTTGTCGTTTCAGAAGGGTCTTGGTACTCAAGTAAATCTTAGCATGGATTTTCATCCTAAGACTAATGGAAAAGATGACTGTACTATTCAAACTTTGGATGATATTTTGAGAGCTTTCATGATGGATTTTAAGGGTAATTGGAATGATTATTTTCCTTTGATTGAATTTGCTTATAGTAATAACTATACATCTAGTATTGAGATGGCTGCGTTTGAGACTCTTTATGGTATAAGGTGTAGGTCTCCTATTGGTTGGTTTGAAGTTGGTGAGGTCGCCTTGATAGGGCCCTATTTAGTGCATGAGGCTACGGAAAAAGGTTCAAGTTATTTGAGAAAGGTTGAAAACGGCTTAAAATCGACAAAAGTCCTTTGCCATTGTTAGAAGAAGAGAGCTTAAATTTGACGTTGATTATTGGGTTTACTTGAGAATCTCACCCATTAAGGGTGTGATGAGATTCGGAAAGAAAGGAAAGCTTAGTCCCCGTTATGTAGGCCCATATCAGATTTTGAGGCATATTGGAGATGGAGTTCTCTCATGAAATGACATTGGTGCATCCGGTGTTTCATGTCTCTTTGTTTAAAGAGTGTGTTGGTTATATGATGTCCATTTTGCCTTTGGAAAGTTTATGAGTTAAGGAAAGTTTTTCGTGTGGAGAGGTTCCGGTTGAAATTTTAGACCCTCAAGTTCATAAGTTGAGAAAAAAAAGTTGCTGCCATGAAAGTTCTTTTGAGGAATCAACAAGTTGAGGGTAATAATGGGGAGGCCAAAGTAAATATGACGTCCAAGTATCCTCATCTGTTTTCCTCCGCTCCTATTCTAGTTTAAGGTATTAGTTCCTCATGGTTCATTTTTTCGGATTCTTGCATTTTAGTCATTCTCATGTGTCCATATGATTTCATGTATATGTGCATTATGATTAGATTTGCATTCATGTTGAATGCTTATTTTCTCTATGTACTCTATTCCTGCTAGCTTGAGTACCATTCGAGGACGAATGTTTCTAAGGGGGAGATATTGTAACACCTTGGAAATTGGAAGTTGAGTTAGAAAAGGAAAAGTTGCATTTTTGGCAGTGAGACAGTGTTCTACGAAAGCCATCTACGAGACGTAGGAAGTCCTACGGGCCGTAGGAAGGCAGTCGGATGATTATGTTGAGTTTTTGAAATTTTCAAGCCTTTGATGTTTGACCTACGAATGGACAGGAAGAGTCGCAGGAGGGTTCTACTGACCATAAAAGGAATCAGTAGGAGTGATTCAAACTTGGTGGAATTTTGGACTTAAACTTGGGTTCTATACGAGCCATAGAAAGTGGGACGACCCGTAGAATTGTTTCGTGGAAGTTAAATGGATTTTAAGCCTATTAACATGTTATACGGTTGACAAGGATGGCCTGTAGAAAGGCCATTTTAAATCATGTTTTTACCTGCAAATGGGAAAAACAAAAACACCAAGCAACAATCTACTATAACTAAACAAGTTTACAAACTAACTTCACAAATTGAATTCTTAGCTACAAATCCCCGACAGCGGTGTCATTTTTTATAATACTCAAATTACCCTCAAAAAAATTAAAAGAGTAAGTGATCGTTGTCAATTAAAATACTCAACAAAGAATCGGAGTCGAATTGCATTAGGAATGGTTTAAGGATAAGAATTCAAGAATGTAAACCTATACATTGTAGAACTTTAGAACAATTTGGTGGATGATTCCACCAAATTTACAAAAAGAGGTTTGTAATTAAGTATCACAATTAAACTAAAACGGATTGGTATTGATGTCACATACGGGTACAAGTGCTTCTCAATAGTGCTAAACAACTATGGGTAGGCTAGGTAATCTTCAATGACATTAATCTTCTTTCGATCTCATAGTACCATATCATAGAATCTTCGTTTGGTCTCATCTATGTGAATCATAAATAAACTCATTACCTTACGGAAATCTCTCTTCCGACCTGTTTTGGAACCTAGAAAATGAACCGTAAATTCTCTTTCGAGCAAACCATAGAAATTAAACCTAAATTGCATGCATCAAGTTATTTACCTACTTTAATTGATCTCTTTGGAGCATCAATCGAATTTCTAGACTAGGATTAAGTTTGCAACCTTAACCCATGAATTAACTCCATGTTAAATAACCTAAATCCAAAGATGAACAACAATAAAACATAGCATAGCACAAGACTCATAGCATTAAATCAACACCCAACCCCATAATCACACCCCTAGAGTTGGGGTTTTATTCACATATAATAAAAAGCAAAGAAATCATATCTATGAAAATACCAGTTAGTAATGTGTTAAAATTAAGTAATAATCTTCAACACACACTTCAATTTCAACCCTTAGTTGTCAAGTACAAGAGTGTTTGAAAAACACCAAAACTAAAAAAAGAATATTTCTTACTATCCAAAGGCTAACTATCAAATTGGGTAAAATATTTTGTGTTTCAAATCCCAATATTCCACACTCTAACCTTTCTTACATTTTCTCTCTCCATTGGGCTATTTATAGTTTCTCCAAAATTGGTTAGGTGAATTTTCACACTTAGGCTTGATTCGTGATTTAATGAGGTTCTTTATTATGTTTTAATATTGGATTAGTAATTAAATTATGCTTATCCATGTACGATGGTGACTTAATGAAAAGTGACTTGGAATTTAACTTAGCACTAAGAGAACCTTGAGGTGAAGGCTCAAATAAGGTAGTCTCTAGTAGCAACCTCTAGTTCCAGATTACGTGCCCCTGTAGTTTTTTTTTAAATGGCCTAGCTAGTGGATCCACATATAGTATGACATGATACAGAGTTCTACCTTGGCAAGTAGACTCTCCCTTTTTGGTGTGGGCGTTACATCGGATTCTATTATAGGTTGCATGGTCTATTGTCAGTCAAAGCTAATATGCCACAAAATGATCTATGTTACTTTCAAATGTTTAATAAGGATTTCTTTATGATTTAAGGATACATTTACCGTGTTCATTATTATGATTCTTCTTTTAATATTTTACTATGTTTAGCTTGATCATGCATTTAATGTTTTCAATTATGTCGTCTTATGATCATGTTTCACATTTTTATGCATATCCCTCATACTTATTACACTCCATGTACTAATGCATATGATAACAATCAAATCACCCTCTAAAACTAATTAAAAGAGTGAGCGATCGTAGTCAGTAAAATCCCCAATAAAGAGTCGGGGTCGAATCCCGCAGGGAACAATATATCGTGGAGAATTCTTTATCAAGAGATTTGGAATTTAAATCAGCTCATTTGCAATAGTAAGAATAATTGGGTGGATGGTACCACAGACTTTACATAAATATTTTGTTATCAATTATCCCAATTAATTTAAAAGTCAAACAAAATCAAGAGTTAACAAACAATCTATGGGTGCGGGGATTGGATATCAATGTCACATAGGAGTGATTGTGCTGCTCTATAGTGATGTACATACATGAATAGGCTAAGGCATCTTCAATGACACTAATCACCTTTCTATCTCAAAACATCTATGCCTTGAATCTCCTTTCGGTCTCCTCTAAATGCAAATCCTAAACAACCCAACACCTTACTCTATCCTCTCTTTCAAGATTAGGTCAAATACATCCGACCCATAACCTCTCTTTTGAGCAAGCTAAAGACATCAAACCTATAATTACCCACTCCAATCAATCTCTTTCGAGCATCAATCGGAGAATAGAACTAGAAACTAAGTTTGCAACCTTAACCCTTAAGTTAACCTCATGGTAATTAGATCAAATTCATTTATGAACAGAAACAAAATAGAGCATAGGACAATACCGACTACATTAAATCAATACCCAACCCCATTTGAACACCCCTTGATCTAGAGATTTTAGCCACCCATCACATAAACTAAAGAAAGTATACTTTCTATGAAATGGTCATGGGTAACTTGAAATCAAGCTATTAAGAGTAAACCCAATTTGTATTTAACTTCAATTTATCTAATTCAAGCTTCAAATTGTAAAATCCCAAAAACTAGAAAAAGTGTTCTCTCAAAAGTAAAGTGTTCTTCTAAACTCTATCTCAAAACTCTATTAATTGAACTCAATATCCCACTCCCTATAAATTGTATCCTTTGGGCTGTTAATACTTTCCCAAAATTTGGCCCAAAATCCACTTCCTAACCGACTCGGCGACGTTAGTCAAGTTCGTCAAACCTGATCGACGACTCTCCCTTTACTCCTCAGCTCGCCTAGTGATGCTCTAGGCTTTAGGTGTTTGAACCTCAATTGGCAAACTCGATCGAGTCAACCTTTCACGTTCAGCGAATCATGAATACCACCTTAGTTCGCCGTTCGAGCATTAAATATTTCCCTTGCACACTGTCACTTTAGGCGATGTGCATCAGGACCGCCGTTCTAACTCGCCGCATCACCTTTTCTACTAGAGTTCACATAACTTCTTTGGTAGACACAAGTGCTATCCACTGTCAATTTGGGCGAGGTCGTGCTCAGTTGGAGATCCGACTTCATTTTAGGCGATCAACAATGTTCACCTTGCACTTCTTTTTGTATTTTTGGCCATTCTTTTAAACTTCAATCCTTGCCTTGTCCAGTTGCCTTCATAGCTACAAATCGTCAATATTTGATTAGAAAAGGACAATGTTAGGCATTGAGGACACTAATTATTGAGCAAAATGGACCTTAAATGAGTGCAAATCTACAACTCATCAACACCCTCAACTTAAATATTTGGTTGTCCTCAAGTAAATCAAGAACACAATAAGCTCAATAAGGGTGTCTACAACAGTACTCAATAAGAGCTAGAATGCAAGTGTCATAGCAAGATTACTCTGAACAACATGTTACCCTAAGTCATGATAAAAAAGCTTCAAATGATGACTAGCTAGTCTGAACACAAGCTCAAGATAACTTTAGCTTCTTGTTTAATGCAATAACATGTTTCAACAAATGCATTCAAGTGTATTCACATAAAAAAAATCACGCTCTCACAAAGTGAATAAACAAAGGTAATAGGAATCAATGCAACTCTCACTCTCCCAAAAGAGAAATACATGCAATCTTTGTCCTATAGGTTTCCCCATATTTTCCAATCATCACATAACTTGGTTCATGTAAGATCTCAAGGGTCTTTTTAGGCTTGTAATGGGGCTGAGGGTTGAGGCATGATTAATTTGGATTGGTGACTTGTACCTTTTCAAAGAATTATTTCAATCATAATCACCTCTTCTCAAGTTCTTTTTCTTTTTATTTTTTTTCATTTGAGAACTCAAATCTTGACTCTCCACTCAATTTATTCGGAGCTCCCCTTTATTTCATTCTCTTCTCTTTTTCATTTTCATTTTTCCAAGATATTTCAATCAAATTGACGACATATACACATATATTTTTTATAAGGAGGGGTTCCTTCTTTTTGCAAAACTTTCAGATTTGAGTCTCATTTCTTCTTCTTTTTTTCCATTCACTCAGCTTTCATTCATCCTTCCTTTCCACACCCCCAACTTAGACTTTTGTCCTAAGTTGGCTATTCAAACATCACAATGCTTCAAAGAGGATTTTTTTTGTGACAAGGTTGGGATAATTTGGCTTAAAAGGTTTCTTTTGGTTGTCAACAAATAAGTTAGGCTCAATTGGTGCCAACATGGATTCACACCCTCACAAGGTCACAAAAGGATTTACGGGCAATTTGGTTACCTTATTGAATTTTTGCCCAAGATCATATCTCATATTCACCAAGATTCGCACAATTGGACTAACAAGGAAAATTCCAGGACTCCACATTCATGATTCAAGTAAAACCTCACCACACATGGCACTTCTAAATACACTCATTTAGTACATCCCAAAAATATCAAAAGCGTACGTGCAATGTTCACTGCAAGGCTCACATCAAAATGTTGCTAGTTAACAAAAGATTCAAAGAGATCGCTCAAAGGTGTAACAACATCGACTTCATTCTCACAACACCAACACTACGCATCATGCTCACCATGAGTACTATTCAAGACATCAATTTTAAACAAAATTGATTCTCAAATTGTTGTCAATGAAAACTTCAAGCATTTCACGATTTGAACTCATGGGGGGTTGCAACATCAAGGGAAAAAAAATAGAAGTAAAGAAACACAATTTTCCAAAAGAGCACTCTAATATCAACATTAAACTACACTTGTTTGAAATACAAAATAACAAAATACAAGCAAAAGGGGAATATTGGGACGAAGGCCCTTACCCGACCAAAATAAAATGCAGTGTCCTCAATGAAAAATAAATAGAAGTATTGGGAGGCTGAGAGAAAGGATCCCCGTAATACGCTATGCTTGTGGAGCACTCTCATATGGAGTCTCGGGAGGTGAAGTATCAAGAGGAGCATCGATGCCCGGAAATAGGATCACTGGATGTGGCATATGAGGCTCAACAATGGCATCAGTGCCCATCTCAGCAATAGGAGGTATGGTAGAGTCCAGAGTGACTCCACTAGACCAACCTATGATGTCACTCAAGGAGATATCTCCAGTGCAACCTGAAGAATGACCCGACCAAAATAAAATGCAGTGTCCTCAATGAAAAATAAATAGAAGTATTGGGAGGCTGAGAGAAAGGATCCCCCTAATACGCTATGCTTGTGGAGCACTCTCATATGGAGTCTCGGGAGGTGAAGTATCAAGAGGGGCATCGATGCCCGGAAATAGGATCACTGGATGTGGCATATGAGGCTCAACAATGGCATCAGTGCCCATCTCAGCAATAGGAGGTATGGTAGAGTCCAGAGTGA
>JAJOOS010001005.1:0-57713 GCA_029582725.1 Solanum chiquidenum | reverse complement strand
CCGGACCAAGGTGCGGGGTGAAATTCTCTAGATGTCGGACTAAGGATTTAGAGATACCTAACTTATCACTTTGCATGTAATACACTAGGAGAGGATTGCTATTACTAAGATTACCGCGTTATGAGCTTATGGGGAACACATTCCTAGTTATTTTTAATAATATGAATATAAATAAATATTTATTTCAGAGCTATTTTTATTGTTTTTTTATTTCAAATTAAATCCCCCCATTGTTATATAACGACTATTGAGTTAAATATTTGCTATTAACAATATTTTTCCATATTTTCTGTGGGATCGACCCCGACTCATAGTTGGGTAAATATATTGCATACGATTGTTTATATTTCTTTACAAGAAGTATATTTGGACGTTATCAAGAATGGCGCCGCTGCCGGGGAATGTGGCTTAGAAATTGTCTTTAGTATTTATTTTGACTTGTAGTCCTTTTTTGTTTCTTAGGATTAGTTTTAATTTTTATTATTATTATTATTATCATATTTATTTTACTCTTCTTGAGATGTCATCTGAAAAAGTATGTAGTGATAAGTGTTCTTGTAATTCTTGCCCTTCTAATTTTATGGGTTCGTATAGGTTAATTTTTTTTTCTCAACTAGATAAGTTGTATAGGGACATGGAAGATTTGTTAATAATTTGCTATAAATCAATATGTAAGGGCAGTAGTGAAGATGCCTTTGAATTTGAGCTATATTATTTGGATATTGAGTTGAGTGCAAAGATTAAATAATATAACACCCTACAATTTAGTAATAATACGTGTGAGGAAGAAAAAATACTTTTAAGTCCACTTGAAGTGCTAAAAGTTGAGGGACAATTGCTTGATCATACTTTTATTGATGTTGTCATTGTTGAGAAGAGTACACTAGAGTTATGTAATGAAGTAGATAATATTATTTTTAAAAACTCTAGTATGTATAAATATGAGGGTGTAAATAATAATACAGTTCATAAGTTAGGGCGCGCTAGACCTCATTCCAATCATTTTTCCACATTATGTTTAGATGATGAAATATTAATCGAGTCATGTAAGCCTATAGAAGAGTGTATGGGGGAGGAACAATGTGTCTATATTCTTGAATTTATTGTTCCACTATTGGAGAATTATATTCCTCACTTAGGAGCCAAGAAGTGCATAATGCGATATCTATTGCTTGAAACCTTTATTTTTGTACCACCACCCCTTGAGCGTAATAGAAAAATTGATTCAAAATTGGAGGTGCAATTCATATCTTCAAAGTGGAAGGAAAAATAGTAAAATTAATGGTGTTGTGCCGCAACGTTAATTTAAGCGCTTATTGGGAGGCAATCCAATTAGTAGTGTAACTTCTTATTTTTTTTATTTTTTATTTTATTCTATTAGTATCACCTTTTCTTTTTTGATTTGTTTTTGGCAGATTAGGGGAAGTCTGAGTAGGCAAAAAAAAAACGAAGGAGCATGTTTGAACTTAAGTGTGGGATGCGTTCGACCCTTGATGAAAAAATAAAGAGGACACGCTACTAGCTAGGTCATGAGGCCTCAAGGAATTTTCCTAACCCTTGGTTTAAATTTTATTTAATGCTTTGGGGACATAGCATCTTTTTAACTGTGGGGTGGAGGAATAAATTTCTAGTATTTACTGTTTTATTGAGTCTTTTCTTTTTTAGAATGGGTTCCTTGGCTTTTGTTTTCGGTTGTTTTCCTGAGGATAGTCCCTTTGAACCGAGTGTCTTTTTTTTTTAGGGATAAATTTTTATTTTTTTAAATATTATTTTTATCTTTATTTTTTTTGGAGAGAAAAGAAAAGACCCTTTTGAGTTATGTGATACTTACTATTTGGGCCTAATTTTGAGTCATACTTTCTTGTGAATGCTTGATTGCTACTGAAATTGCAAACTTTTTGACATCTAGGTTCATGGTTCTGACTTTGTATATAGCTTATTTTATTTTGTAGTTTGTTATGATCCTGTCTCTCTTAGAAGTGGAATTGATCCATCTTGATTGATACTTGTGCCATGTGTGGTGATAGTTTCTTTATTCCATGTTTTGCATCTTAGTCTAGAACTCGCCCTGCATATTATTGAAGCGAAATAAAAAGTGTTGCTTTGTTTAGGAGATGATTATACTTTCTTTGATTTGTCTGGTACATTTTAGCCTGTTCAGATATTTTATCACTAGTTTGCCCTTTTGAGCCTGTAACCTTTTGTTGGTAGCCATATTTTGCCCTTGACTATTTTGTTGAATCCCTAGTTTTTGCATCTTGATTCTTTGAGCATTAAAGCATAGACTTATTCTAATTATCAATTCCGAGAAAAAGAGATCGTTGAGTGAAAAGGTAATCAATGATAGCTACAAAGTGCTTAAAACCCCTCTTTGAAAGAATGTGAAAAAAAAAATGTGACATGAAAACAAAAGAGAAAAAAAAAGAAAAGAAAGTTATCTTGATGATGACCTTGGTCCTTCCAAGGACATCGTGCACCTTAACGCATGTAAAATACGTAAGTTGAGGGTGGCTACTATGAAGGAAAACTTAAAAAAAAAAAATTGAAAAATTCTTGAGATGATGAGAATTACTTGAGAAATAATTATTGAAGAGAGGGCTGAAAATAAAGAGAAGAAAATAATGGGTGATGAAGTCGAACATTGCAAAGTGCTTAAGGAAGTGTAAGTCACTATTATATACTTTTCCTACCCGTCCCCTAGCCTACAGTACAACCCGTTAAAGTCCTATTTGATTCTATTCAAGCATGCTTAATTAGTGGAGATGTACATAATGGGCAAGCCTATGGTTCTTTGTGCATACATGTGAATTTATTTGTGAGTGTGAGAGTTGTTCTTGATATGAAGTCCTTAATTTATATTTAATCTTTTGAATTGAGTGTGTGAACTATTTCTTTTTGTGAGGGCACTTGTTGCATGATAGATAGGTGATTATATTAACTTTCTTTGATCAGAGTAGGTCAGCAATCTTAAATTTGATGAGTTCAAAGTCCTTCCTTGAGGTTAGGAGGTTAGAAGTTTGTTGTTTATTTGGATGTCTTGCATAATGATTGAGAAGTCTACTTGATGTTTTGAAAAATTGTATATGGCCTAATTGTTTGCATTAATCAAAGTAATGACATTGCTAGTATGATTTTTTTGAGATGAGTTTTAATGTTTGCTCTAGGATGAACAAAATTTTAAGTGTGGGATATTGATGTAATGTCAAAATATATATTTTTAATCATTATTTGCCTCACATTTATTATTTATATTTGTCCTTTTTGAGCATGAATTTTATAAATTGTGCTAAATTGTGTATTTTATTTGTAGAATTAAATTGGTGGAAAAATGAAGAAGTTTAGAGCTAAAACGAATTAAAGATGAAAGGTTGAAGAAGGAAATCAAGCAAGCAACTTAATGGATTAAAAGTTATAAAATAATACATAAGTTATATTGCAATTACAATTGCAATTTTGCTGCAACGTGTAAGAATCTGAAAATAGGCCCAAATTCTTGGAGGCGGTAGTACTGTTCACGGACAGTTCACGGGGCGAAAAAAAGGAATCTAATTCCTTTTTGTTTTGGATTCCTATCTAATTTGGACTCGATTATTTTATTTAGGAATTATGTATCTATAAATAGGGCATGAAAAGTTATTTTTGGGGCAGCTAAGAACCAAGAAACAATACACAATATAAATTTTCTTCTAGCTTAGGAACTTTGGAAGAGCCGCCATGGAGGCCGGAGAATTGTGGTTTATTTTTTCTTCTCCTTTATTATATATTTGTATTCGTGACTAATAAAAGATAGTTTAGCTATTGTTATTAATTTTTTATGATTAAGACAAGCATATTTATTTTAATAAATTTTGATTGTGTTTTTGAGATAATGAGTACCTAAATTTCATAACTAGGATTGTGGGAACCATAAGCGATTAACAAAGTATGAATAGTAACTAAGCAATTCTTGAATAGTGTTTTGCATGCATTGATAATTCTTTCGCTTAGAAGTCCTTTTAACAAGTGCACGCGTTAGAACTCGCCTCATTACTACTTGCCGGACCAAGGAGGTAATTAATGAGAAAATAATTATCAACATATATTTAGTGTGATACTATCTATTTGAATTAATGTCAATTGGTGCGAGGGTAAAAACTAAGCCATACATCGATGTGACATCTAATATGAGTTAATGGTAAGGATTAGTAAATTATACACACGTAGCCGAACCAAGGTGCGGGGTGAAATTCTCCAGATGCCGGACCAAGGATTTAGAGATACCTAACTTATCACTTTGCATTTAATACATTAGGAGAGGATTGCTATTACTAGGATTACCGCGTTATGAGCTTATGGGGAACACATTCCTAGTTATTTTTAATAATTTGAATATAAATAAATATTTAGTTCGAAGCTATTTTTTTTTATTTCAAATTAAATTCCCCCATTGTTATATAACGACTATTGAGTTAAATATTTGCTATTGACAATATTCTTCCATATTCTCTATGGGATCAACCCCGACTCATAGTTGGGTAAATATATTGCATACGATCGTTTATATTTCTTTTCAAGAAGTATATTTGGACGTTATCAATTATCAATGCATGCAACAACACTATTCAAGAATTCCTTAGTTAGTATTCATACTTTGTTAGTCGCTCATGGTTTCCACAACCCTAGTTGTGGATTTAGTTACGCATGCTACACAGAACACAATTCATAGTTGTATAAGAAGAATTCATGAACTTACTATTAGAGTAGAAGAAATCCAAAATACCAAACTTGAATTGCAAAGATAAAATCTTCAAAACGAACTTAGAAAATCAAGAATTGTTAAAATTGCAAGTTAATCTCCAAAGCCAAAAACTAGAACTAGAATAATAATGTCTAGCCCCCCAAAATAAGGTTTACATGGCCTATATATAGAAAAACATGTCCCAAATAAAAATGAAACAAAATAAGGAAATAATGTTTCTGGACGCGGTTTTGATCTACGACACTTACCGACGGACCGTGGACTGACCTAAGGTCCGTAGGTCCCTTCCATGGCTTGGGACTTAGGCAAAAATCTCAGAAGCTTGGAACCCCAACTCTTAGTGACATTTGATGGATCATCATTACGGGAAGTGACTCGATCCACGATCCGTGGATTCACCTCCGTAGTTTCATACTTCAACTTTTGAAATCAGGTACTGGAACCCCCTTTTCTGAAACATTTGACGGAGCTGCAGGACGGCCCGTAGGTCGACCTATGGTCCGTCAGTCGTAACTGTGGTTCCACACTTGGTCAAGAATTCCCTGATTTCCCTTCAAGCCCTGCCTGTCCATCTACGCCAACCACCTACGGACCGTGACTGGACCTACGGTCTGTGGGTCACGTTCGTAGATGACTTTTTCTGCAACATTCTTCAGTTGTGTCTCTGTACTTCCACGTCCGAACTTATTTCCTGCAAACAAGATAAAAACACATTAATACCAATACAAAGTGGCTCTACACACACACAACTCTTAAGTTAAATGTATTAAAAATATCATAAATTCACGGTATATCAACACCCTCAACTTAAATTCGTTGTTTGTCCTCAAGCAATGCACTAAGACTCTAAACGACACTTGTGTAGAAGCATATATTCAAGCTCAAGCAATCACATGGATTTCTTTCCCAATTCTCTTTTCTAGTACAAATCATTTCTCTTAGACTCAACAAGCTAACTCATGCGGATCAAAATATGACAAAGATCGACTAATAGATACACAACATACACTCTTTTCACAATCACAAAGGTACCAACTTTCCGACAATGTAACTAGTTCCCTTACTTCAAATGATATCCTTTTTCACACAATGAATATGATTTTGAGTACAAGGATTCATTCAACACTCACGCTCATAAGTAATTTCAAGTACAGTTAGTGCTCAATAGCATAGGATTTCCCTTATTTTCACTACTTAGACTCTCCAAATTAGTTGCTAGGATCACTATAGGACTTTCTTAGCTTGTAACGTAGGCTCAGGGTCAGGTGTGGTATTTTTGGGTACTATTTAGTGACTTTCTGCCCTCTTTGACATTACATTGGCTTTTTACCTCTTGACCTACTTTTGGAAACTTTTCATCCCTTTTTCTTTCCATTCTCTTTTCAACCTAGGATGCGACTTTTGACTTTGTGACACTTGTTTATATTTTCTTTTCTCTTTTTCTTTTTCACTTTATTTTTCTTTATTTCTTTTCACGCTTTCACTTATCACAATCTTTTGCCTTTTTCGCACAAAGTCACATCCTCTTTCTTTCCTTTTCTCTTTTCAACAAAAAATTCTTTCATACACCTTTTATCATTAGGTTTCCTCTTTTATAGCCATCCCTCAACTTATGCATTTTGCCTTAGTTAAGGTGCACAATGTGCGATGTCGGACCAGGGCCAAGATCAAGGTCACTTTTGACTTATCCACCCTCAACTTAGTCTTTTTACCTAAGTCAAGGTGCATATGTCCAAGGACGGACCGGGGCCAAGAGAAAATCTTAGGGGAAGGTGAGTTAGGTGAATCAAAAGAAATGGTCAATTTTAGGCTCAAATATTTGAATCAAAAGGGAACAATTCTACCATTTGGTTAGATCATTTTAGGCTTAAGTGAACTAATTTGCACAATGGCTTATGATCACTTCCCAACTTCTAGCCTAGATTATCCTAGCAAGACCAACGGGACAAGTTCTAGATTGGCACAAAACTATCTGAACATTCAACTATCCTCACACTCTTGGCACCTTGTTTCAATATAAGATTATCAGATTACCCAGTTCAAGTTTTTAGCTTAAGTCATGGGGTCACATCGGTTCTTATCATGTCACATTCAGAGCCAACACATTCAATTGATTCTAGCCTACATATTAAAGCACATATCCAAATATTTCAGATGGGTTTCATTTTCTTCTTTCATGCTCATGCCATCACGCTTTATTATTTATCATGATCCTACACATACAATCCTAACACATGCCGGTTCAACAGAAATAAAAATAGTCTCTTGGGGGAAAAGAAGACATGCAAGAAAACCTCAAGAGAGGACTATGAGTTGGGTTACTCAAACTTCACCCTATCACTCATAATCCGTTTACCCCACCCCCAACAAAATAAAGTGCTATTGTCCTCAAAGAACACAAAAATAAGCAATAAAGGGTGAATGTGAAGCAAACCTGTGGTGAAAATGCGCCGAAGAACTCAACATGCGGGTGGATCCAGTTTTTCGGAGCCCACTGGATTAACATGGGGAATGCCATCAGTAGCGCTCCCATCTATCATCTCAGCACCATCAGTAGTGCTCACATCATGAGGAACGCCAACATTAGCTCCCACATCTATCATCTCAGCACCATTAGTAGTGCTCACATCATCTCTCACAGTAGCAACAGCCTCAGTAGTGGGCAAAGAACTCGAGGCCCTAAGAGCACACTCACAAACCTTTTGCTGGCATAACTCCTCATCCATAATAGAAACTCTCCTAGCCTGCGCAGTCTGATGACGCTCCCTCTTCTTTGCCCTCGCATCTTGAGTGGCATCAGAAGTGTGGCTACAATTGTGCCTCTTCCCTCGGGCACGGGTGGACTCAGACTGTGGTATGCCCTCACTGAAAAGAGCATCTAACACCGTATCATTTACTGGTGCAGTAGGGGCGGAATCTGGGGCATCGATGGATGGAGCTAGGATGGCATCACGATCAGCCCGAAGATGATCCAACTCAGTCTGGAAAGAGGAGATATCTATGGTGGGGGCTGGTCACTCGAGGACTCTCAACTCAAAGGCATCCAGGCACCTTTTAACGGCTTAGACCTTCAGGTCCATCATGTGCTCCATCCTCCTCTCTATCTGGCCTCGGACTTTGAGATAGACCGTTGCATCCAAGGCTTCGCATGATGAAGCAGTGTGGCCATCTGTGCCTCTAATTTTTGAACACAGGCAAGGTCCACGACAACAGACATACACTCAAATTACACCTCCCTAAAGAAGTATAACAAATCATTGTCAAATAAAGAACCTAACTTGGAGGTTAGGGTTGATCCCACGAGGAATATTGTTTAGACTTAAACTTAACTCACGATTATATTTATTTAGTCAATTTATTTCCGAGACAAGTAAGTAAAGGGTGGGGGGTTGTAAAACAAATAATTGATTGTAGTTAGGTAACTAATGGAAAGGATTCAAACTTTGTTGTTATCAATAAGAGAGAGAGAAACTAGGGTGTACGTGTTCCCCATAAGCTCATAATGTGGTAATCCTAGTAATAGTAATCCTTTCCTAGTGTATTACATGCAAAGTGATAAGTTATGTATCTCTAAATCCTTGGTCCAGTAAATAAAGAATTTCACCCCGTAGCTTGGTCCGACTACGTGTGTATAATTTACTAACCCTTACCTTTACCTCATATTAGACATCACATCAATGTATGCTTTAGTTTTCACCCTCGCACCAATTGACATTAGACTATTAGATAGTATCACACTAAATCAATGTTGATAATTATTTACTTATTAACTACCTCCCTGGTCCGGCAAGTAGCAACAAGGCGAGTTCTAACACTGTCCACCATTAAAAAGACTTCTAAACAAAAGAATTATCAATGCATGCAACAACACAATTCAAGAATTCCTTAGTTACAATTCATACTTTGTTAATCACTCATGGTTCCCACAACCATTGTTGTAGATTTAGTTACCCATGCTATAAAGAACACAATTCATATTTGTATAAGAAGAATTCCTAAACTTACTGTTATAGTAGAAGAAATCCAAAAAACCCAACATGAATTGCATAGTTAAAATCTTCAAAATGAACTTAGGAAATCAAGAATTGCTAGAATTGCAAGTTAATCTCCAAAGCCAAAAACTAGAACTAGAATAATAGTGTGTAACCCCCAAAAATGAGGTTTACATGCCATATATATATATAGAAAAACATGTCCCAAATGAAAAGGAAATGAAATAAGGAAATAAAGTTGATGGACGCTGTTTTGATCTACGACACTAACGACTTAGGCAAAATCTCAGAAGCTTGGAACCCTAACTCTCAGTGACATTTAACGGATCATCAGTACCGGTTGTGACTTGATCCACGGTCCGTGGATCCATCTCCGTAGTTCCATACTTCAATTTTTGAAATTAGGTACTGGAACCCCCTTCTCTGAAGCATTTGACGGAGCTGCAGGATGGCCTGTGGGTCTACCTATGGTTCGTCAATCGTAACCGTGGTTCCACATTTGGTCAAAAATTCCATGATTTTCCTTCATGCCCTACATGTCCATCTACGCCTACCACCTATGGACCGTGACCCTATGGTCCGTGGATCATGTCCGTAGATGACTTTTCCTGCAACATTCTTCAGCTGTGTCTCAGTACTTCTGACGAGTCCACAAATTGGACTCATTTAGGGCTATATTTTAATAGTAATTGTGTCCTCAAATGATTATTTTATCTTGATATCTGATGAAACATTTAAGTTTTAAGTATTTGCAGTTTGAGGCAAAACATGGACACTACTTAGCAAAAAGGAGCAAAAAGAAGCCGAAAGAACAAAAAAACAAAGATCCATAAATCGCCAAACCCATTCGTCAAATCACCAACAGATCGCATAATCACCTTTTGTTCCAGTGTGCTGAGCCCTGAAGAAAAGGAGAAAATCGGCGGCAAAAAGGAGCAGTCGGCGTATAGCCGAACGACTCCGTGAAGCAGTGCCACATCTCCCAATTATCCAGGACCCAAAGATGTTGAAGGCAACTGATGATAGGCGATGAAGTAGACCAAAGTGTGGATCGCTGAATGCATCGACGATTCTCACTAACGTCGCCAAATGATCCTTCAGAGCACATTTTCTAAAAACTATAAATACTAGTTCAGTCTTTGTTCTTAGTGTGCTTTTTACACTATTTTTTAGACTATTGAGTTTTAGATAGAGTCTGGGAAATATTCTCTATGTTTTGGAGAGGGTTTTGAAGAACTTGGAGATTTCAAGGGTTTCATCTTAAAGAAATTGAATTTGGGTCTCTTGTATAGTTTACCTTTTACCTGTTTTAAGATTTAATCTTGCATACCCATTGATGGAAACTGAGATTGGTATTCATCTTTATCTCTTCTACATGTGTGGCTAAAAACCCCAATTCTTGGGGTGTGATTTTGTGAATATGGGTTAGATTTGTTGTTGGGTCTTGCTTATTGATTGTTTATTCATAGTTTAAATGTGATTTCGTTTAGTGGTTGTGGATGAATCTAATGAGGTTGTAGTTGCAAATATAATCTCATAAATGTGTTTTTAGCTTGCTCGAGAGAGAGGTCGTAAAATTAAGACCACTAGATTGATGGCCTAAGGAGTAAGTCGACATGAGGTTCAACTCAAGAGAGTGAACCCTAGTCCCATATCCTAACACTCAGCACGAGAGAGTGAGTGGGGTAAGGTGTAGGTTGGTCTTCATGCGGCAAGTGTGTCCTAGAGGAACCCATTTGAAATAGGGTAAGTTGATCGAGAGATAATTTATGCCCATGCAAAGCTTAGCCTAGTCACTATTACTCTATAAATTTTCTATCAAAAACATGTATCCAAAAATTTGTTCTATCTCGTATTCCGATCATATCCCAAGAATCTCCCTCTCATTGCTTAGGTTTCTTTGTTAACTTTGCTGATTTTTTACTTACTAGTGACAAAACCCCCATTGTTAATTGACACTCTTGCGTCCCCCTTAATTTACTATGTTTTTAA
The DNA here is from genome assembly GCA_029582725.1 of Solanum chiquidenum. Taxonomy (NCBI): domain Eukaryota; kingdom Viridiplantae; phylum Streptophyta; class Magnoliopsida; order Solanales; family Solanaceae; genus Solanum; species Solanum chiquidenum. The sequence continues at coordinate 46,991 of JAJOOS010001005.1, read as the reverse complement.
TTGTTAAATTCTTTAGCTACGATTAGCTTTAGCACATTTGCGCTTAACCACAAATTTTCACACCCACTCCCTTGGGACACGACCCCAACCCTTGGTTGGGTTACCATACTATTGCACGATAGTAGACATTCATACTGGAAGTTGTGTTGTTGATTACACAAAATCTCAAAATGGCACCGCTACCGGGGAGTGGTGTTACGTGAATTTTTTTGGTTTAAGTCGAATCCTACTTTCAATAATTATGGATTACTAATCTTACTTTTAGTTTTGGTTTTATTTAAATTTGTTGGCGTAGGTAGGTTACCTAAAGATGGATGATGGGAATGGTGAACACTCGGCTGAGTCGAGACAAAAAGTTAAGGGAGACTTCAAGTTAACCGTAGTGGTAACTCAGCTGAACGAGTTAACCCCCAGAATAACAGAGGTGGAAAATGAGTGCAAGAGTCCAGAGAGGTACATACCTCCTCATGAGAGGAAAAAGTCTAGAGACAGGGAGAACAATTGTGTCGAGGACACATTCCAAATCATTCTCCAAAAGGTCACCGAACAAGATAGAATGTTGGAAGAGATGACAGAGAGTATTGCAGTGTTGAATCAAATGGTTGGCTCACACTCTAGATCGATCCAACTGATCAGGACACTCCTGAATTATGCGGTGCCTTCTCTTCATTCAAATGAACTATTGGGGTTGTCCGGTAACATTAGGACCAACCCAAAAAATGGGGAGTGAGTAAGGACTTGCGTCGTGCCACGACGTTAAATAAGGTGCTTCTTGGGAGGCAACCCAAGGTTTTGAAATGCTTTAATTTACTTTTATGAATAATGGTGTGTTAGTGATGCAAGTTTTAATGAGAAAAGTGGTGAAAATTAGAAATTGGCGACAAAATGGTCAGTCGGCCGACCGCCGAACAGGTCGGCGTGCCCGACCTAACCCGTAGTTTAGCTCAACTCAAGTTTAAAATTAGAGCCTGTAAAACTCGGCAACCTTGAAAAGCAGTTCAGTGCATCGCCGACCAAGTCGGCGATCTCGACTTAGACCACCATCTTGATCCCAAGAAAGTTACAAATCTTTAACAATCGGCGGGAACAGGGACCACTTGGCGATTCACCTAGTGGATCGGCGAGTACCACTAACGTCGTCGAATGAGCGCGAACTGGACGGTTTATAATGGCCAAAAGATTCAAAACTTCAACTTCTTCACTTTCCCTCACTCACAAATCTCCTAAACTCGCACTAAGTTAGTATCTTCTTCAATTAACATTTTTCTAGCATTTTAGCTTGGGTCTTTTGCCCGAAATTGGAATACTTAGACACATAGATTTTCAAATCGAATTTAATCAACTTTGAAGGTTGGTTTCCTTTTCCTACATTTAGATTTAAATTTTTTGAACTCTTTTGCAATAATAGTATCTTATTGATGTGTGTTGGGCCTCTCTGATAGGATTAGAATTTTTAAATGTTTGTTTTAATTTGAAAATCTTGCCCGTATTGGTTGATTGTTAAATGCTCGTAATTATTTGTGCTTTTTAATGAATTGGGTCATGATTGCGTGTCATTAGATTGATTGGGTGAAGTTTGAGTAACCCACATTTGTTCTAAATGTCGAAAGTTTGATCAATGATAGAGCGGGTGACACCGCTCTTAAGAGCACATATCGTCAAATGGCCAAATGCGGCAAATCCGGGAGAAATCTGAGTATCTCAGGGTGATGGGTAGTACGGGTCTTGATTGAATTTCGTTAGTGCATGCTTGATTTTTCTTTTGGGGTTTGGAGGATTGAATTCGAGAAGATGGATTGAAAATGGGCATGTTGGGCCATTTGGCGAGCTGGGTCGAGCTCGTCGAATCATTTGGCGGTTTGCACAATGTCTCCATCTCGCCCTTAATTTCATGTCGATTTGGATGTTTGAGACTGTAATTTTAGGTGAGAAGCCATGGGTCGCCGACTGCACTCCGTGACTCACCAAAGGTACTTTTGATCGCCCTTTGTATCCTACCCCGGAGACTATTATGCACTATAACTTTCGGCGGACAAACCCTTGCTTGTTAAAAATAGTCGACGATTCGCCGAAGGGACCTACCTCTCACCGAATTGTCTAAAATTATGTAGCCAACCCATCAGCGAGCCCAATTTAGTTCGCCGAAGTTGTTCGGTGACACGCCGACTTGATTGGTGAGTCAATCAGCAGAGAGAGTCACTATATCTGAGCTTAAGTTGTTTTCTTATCTTTCCTCAATCTTTTGCAGATATGGTACGCACCAATCTAACCAAACCACCCAGAAAAAGGAAAAGGGCATTATAATAAATGAAGAAGGATCAAACCCTCCAAAGAGGAGAGGGGATGACCTCCAACCGAGAGGCAAAGGCAAGAGGAAGAAATATATAGCTAGAAAAGGAGTATCTATTGAGCCAAATTTTGATGGACCAAAGGATGAACAACCTCTGATTAACTGAAGGGATGCGCTCCGGACCAGATCTCAGCCCACAACCACCAATACTCCCTCAGCCGCCACTCCCCCGACTACACATTAAGTGCCAGCCCAGTCACCCCCAGTTACTCCTGCACTCTCTATAGTTCCTCCACCGAGGCTATTGAACAAATTGAAAGGTGATGGTTTACGGACCATCATTGAGGAGAAGTTACTATCTACAGAGGGTCTGGATGGCAAGCATCCTGATGTGCTTGAAACTCTCCGATACCATGAATTTGAGCAGTTTACACGGCACCGAGGACCTTACATTCATTTTTGGGTAAGAGAGTTTTACACTGCTTATGGGAAGTTGGTGCCAAAGAACAAGAAGAAGGCTAGTGAGTTTTGACTGGTGAAGTCGGTCATGGTCAGATGCAAGGAAGTGGAGTGTCACAGTGAGCACATTAATGCTCTATTGGGTAGACCGCTGCACTCTGCACTTCCTTATGAGGGTTTCCCGATTATTCAGTCTGTAGATGATTTAAAGGGTTGGTTGGCATCGATGATTTCTAACACCACCCCTAGGTGGATGGATATAGGAGCTCCCATTGAGAAGAGGAACATGAACATCACCTCCAGGTTCTGGTTTGGCTTCATTAGCAGCTCTATAATTCCATCCCAGAATGAGTCCATTCTGCGCCATCCAAAGGCGGCTTGCCTTGGCTCTATCATGGCCAGAAGGTAGATCAATCTGGGACTACTGATTTCACAGGAGATGGCTATGAGAGCCAAACAGATGCAAACGTCTTTGCCATTTCCTGTTCTGATCACTGAGTTATGCCGGCATGCCGGAGTACCCCAGGATCCTACCAATGATATAGAGGTCACCCCGTCTTCTTCCACCGATATCCAGGGTATAGAGGCTGAGTTCACATGAGAGAAGGTTGACAGGAGAAGAGAAGCTCTAGCAGATAATTCTCCAGATGTCGATGTTGACTCATTACCAGCAGAGGCACCTTCATCTACTCCGGTTTTCAGGTATACCCGCTCCTTCTTCTCCTTCACAGACTTCAGGTGCCTCCTCTTCCTCCCAACCAGGCAGGATTAGTCATACCATGATCCTGAAGATGGGGAAGCTAGACTATTCAGCGGATATGAGAGTGACACGATTGGAGAGATCCATCCCAGGGATGATTGACAGTGCCATCTTGACTGCACTGACCCCGCTTAGGACCACTGTGGATGATTTGACTGCGAGAGTCACTGCTTATGAGAGCAGAATGGGGAGACACCGAGGTTTCAGATTGCATATTCACCTTTTGTTCCAGTGTGTTGAGCCCTGAAGGAAAGGAGAAAATCGGCGGCGAAAAGGAGAAGTTGGTGTATCGCTGAATGACTCCACGAAGCATTGCCACATCGGCCAATTATCCAGAACACAAAGATGCTAAAGACAATTGATGAAAGGCGGCGAAGTAGACCAAAGGGCGGATCGCTGAATGCATCGACGATTCTCACTAACGTCGCCGAAAGATCCTTCAGAGCACATTTTTGAAAACTATAACTACTAGTTCACTTTTTATTCTTAGTGTGATTTTTACACTGTTTTTACCTTGTTTTTAGAATATTGAGTTTTAGACAGAGTCTGGGAAACATTCTCTAACTTTTGAAGAGGGTTTTGAAGAACTTGGAGCTTTCAAGAGTTTAATCTTCAAGAAATTGGATTTGGGTCTCTTGGATTCTTCAACTTTTACCTATTTTATGACTTAATCTTGCATACCCATTGATGGAAACTGAGATTGGTATTCATCTTTATCTCTTCTACATGTGTGGCTAAAACCCCCAATTCTTGGGGTGTGATTTTGTGAATATGTGTTAGATTTGTTATTGGGTCTGGCTTATTGATAGTTTATTCATAGTTTAAATATGATTTTGTTTCATGGTTGTGGATGAATCTAATGAGGTTGTAGTTGCAAATATAATCTCATATATGTGTTTTTGGGTTGCTCGAGAGAGAGGTCGTAAAACTAAGACCGCTAGATTGATGTCCTAAGGAGTGGGTCGAGAGAGTGAACCCTAGTCCCATATCCTAACACTCAGCTCGAGAGAGTGAGTGGGGTAAGGCGTAGGCTGGTCTTCATGCGGCAAGTGGGTGTCCGATAGGAACCCATTTGAAACGGGATAAGTTGCTCGAGAGAGAATTTATGCACATGTAAAGCTTAGCCTAGTCACTATTACTCTATCAATTTTCTATCAAAAGCATGTATCCAACAATTTGTTCTATCCCGTATTCCGGTCACATCCCAAGAATCCCCCTCTCATTGCTTAGGGTTCTTTGTTAATTTTGCTGTTTTTTTACTTACTAGTGATAAAAACCCCCATTGTTAATTGACACTCTTGTGTCCCCTTTAATTTACTATGTTTTGAATCGTTAACTTCTTTAGCTATGATTAGCTTTAGCACATTTGCGCTTAACTAGTAATTTTCACGCCCACTACCTTGGGACGACCCCAACCCTTGGTTGGGTTATTATACTATTGCACGATCGTAGACACTCGTACTGGAAGTTGTGTCGTTGATTACGAAAAACATCAGCCTCCACGTCTGAACTTATTTCATGCAAACTAGATAAAAACAGATTAATACCAATATAAAATGGCTCTAGACACACACAACTCTTAAGTGAAATGTATTAAAAATACCGTAAATTAACGGCATATCAAATACCTCCAGCCCCTATTCTACCTAGATTGCTTAGTGCACTTCAATCAGTGTTGAGTTTAACCCGCCTGTAAAGAGGTTTAATCCACTGGACAAGTGTAGTTTAGTGTCATGGGTGAATTTCTCAATGAGGAGTACACGGTTCTTCCGGCTTGAAGGACAAGTGATGTAAGGAAAAAATAGTGTGGATCAGCTTAAAAGTATCCTTAAACACTAAAAACTGAACCCTAGCAATATTGGATTGTTTGCCCCCATACTTTTTTGCACACCTATTCTTCCACAAGTTCCAGGAAATAAATATGGGAGTGTACTAGAGACTATGTTTATGTTCCTCATTTTTTTAGTTAGTATTCCACCATCTCATGACCAGGTATTTAAGTGGAATAAAATATGTTTGGATGCCGAGGGAATCAACAAAGAATTTCGAGACAGTTTTGGCAGCCATTCCAGATTTAGAGATATGATCAATGGTATCCACTCCTGGAGAATGACAATATAAACAGTCTGCAGGTTCAATTCCAAAGCTTGAAGGTTTTTCATTTGTAGGAAGTTTGCCTCTTAATGCCCTCTATAGTACAAAAGAACGTCTCAAGGGAGTGTTTCTATGCAATGTGTTGGCGTAAATTTTGGTCTTTGTTATTTTTTCTCTGATGGCATTCCAAGCAGAGGAACTTGTGAATTTACCATTGGTGTTGAGGCTCCACACTAGATGGTCTGGTATGCCTTACTGAAGCTGAAGCTGAGTTGCAAGGATGTTATGTACCAGAGTGTGGGGAGCAAATTGAATAACCTTTTGCATGTTCCATTGCCCTTCCTCAATAAATTCTGCAACAGTGGTATTGTTGAGCATGTTGCTATATCTTATGAATTGAGCCAATGGACCAATTTCTTGCCAATTGTCCCCCAGAAGGAACATAAACCAGATATGATTTTCCACTAGATGTGAGTTTCAACAGTGTGCTTATTTTCATCATGTGCTTCTAAGCTTGGGACTCTCCTGTATCCCATTATTTGCTCACAGGGTTAGACCTTTGACAATATTTTTTTCTTAAGAAATCACCCTATAAAGTTTGCTTGGATATAAAAATCCACCATTGCTTGTATTAGAAAGATTGATAAACATCACTCATGAGTCTAACCCCAATTCACCCCTCATCATAAGGAAAACTACGGTTTTTCCAAGAAGAAAAATGGTATTTTTTCTTTTCATTTATCCAACCCCAAAAGAAATCAGCCATAATGCCTTGAATTTGCTTGATGGTAGTTGATGGCGGAGATATAGATGAAAGTAGATGAATAGGGAGTGACTGTAGGACATGTTTGACCACAGTTGCTTTGCCCCCATAACTCAACATCTTAGATTGCCATCCAGTGATTCTATTCACCACTTTGTTGATAATCTCTGAAAAATAGATAATTTTTTGCCTACCAATAAAGAGGGGGCATCCAAGATAAGTGATTAGAGCTCCTTTTTGGTAGAAACATGTATACTTCTTGATTCTATTACATGTGCTTTTGAAAGCATTGGATGGAAGCAAGAAATGACTTTTGGCTTTGTTAATGAGCTCGTCTGAAATCCTTTCGTAAATAGCCAAAGTATTTATAATAAGCTTGAGAGAATGCTTCCTTCCTGAGGCGAAAATTATGACATCATCAACAAAACTCAAATGATTGATTTAGGGGTCCTTCATTTCCATATAAAGACAATGATAAAGGGGTCTTCGTGAAGTCTGTTCAATGATCTGGAGAGAACCTCAGCTCCTAAAATAAATAGGGCTGCAGATAGGGGGTCGCCTTGCTTCAAACCTTTTGTTGAATTGAAAAAATGGTACCTCTTGCAACTAACAATGATAGAATACCAATTGTTGGCCATGATCCTCCAAGCCATATCAATAAAAACTTCGTCAAACCCCATTTTCCTGAGTATCAGGTAAATGTAGGACCATGAGACCCTATCATAGGCCTTAGCCATGTCCAATTTGATAACAACATTGCTACCAATAGTAGGTTTTTTTATCTGATGGTTGATTTCTTGAGCTAACATAATGTTTTCAGAGATGCTCCTACCCTTGACAAATCCTGATTGGTTGGAGGAGATCAGGCTAGGTAGAATAGGGGCTAACCTGAGACATAATAGCATAGAAATGATCTTATTACTGAAATTGCTCACGCTGATGGGCCTGAACTCAGAAAGTTTATTAGGGTTATTCAATTTAGGGAGGAGGACCAGGCAAGCATGAAAAAAGATATTAATGGAGCATTTGCCCACTCAAAAAGGCATGAATGGAAGCCAACATACCATTTTTAATAATGCTCCAACATTTTTGAAAGAAACAACCATTGATCCCATCAGGTCCAGGAGAAAAATTTGGATTCATGGAGAAAATCACCTCCTTCTGTACTTCAATAGTAGGAAGTGACTTCAATCTGTCATTTTGATCCTGAGTCACCAACCTGGGAATACAGTTCATAGGATTTTCATCAATGAGTTTCTCTTCTCACATGAAAATGTTCTAAAGTGTTCACATGCAGCTCCTACTATGTGTTCATCCCCGTGAATCCACTCATCATTGTCATTAGGAATTTTGTGAATAAAGAGCTTCCTCCTTCTACCTCTTATCAAAGCATGAAAGTATTTTTAGTTACCATCACCTTCTTTGAACCATTGGAGTTGTGACTTTTGTCTGAGAATAGAATCTACAAGTTTCATGAATCTGATATATTCTGCATTAATACCATGAAGTGCAGTTCTATTTTCCTTAGTGTTGTCTTGAATAAGGTTTTGTTCTACCACCTTAAATTTCTCTTCATACTCTTTGACTCTGGCATAAATATCAGTAAACTGCATTTTGGACCAAGATCTAATTGTAGAAGCAACCCTTTTAATTTTCTGATTGAAGATCCACATGAGGTTCCCTTCTAGACGTCTGTTCCAGCAAGCTGTCGCAATATCTAAAAATGAGGCTGATCTTCCCAACAGTTAAGAAATCTGAAGTATTTGATTTAGTTATCATCCCTTGTATTCATTTCCATGACAATTAGAGAGTGATTGGACCCCACAGAAGGAAAGTGAGTGATGCTAGTGTGTGGCATGACTTGCAACCATTTATCATTATCCATAGCTCTATCCAACCTTTTCCATATCCTAAAGTTGATGATCCTTTGATTAGACCAAGTGAATTTAGGTCCATTGAATCCCAAGTCCATAAGTCCACAAGCTTTAATAACCCCAATGAATTCTATGCTTCTTCTCATGTTGTAAGGAATCCCACCAAGTTTTTTCCTCAGTATTTGCAATGACATTAAAATCACCCACAACACACCAAGGGGTGGTCTTTCTGGTGCTAGCATAATGAAGCATCCTTTCCCATAAAGGTCTTCTGAGATAGTCTTTACATTTGGCATAAACAAAAGTCTTGATATAACTCCATTTGATTCCACATGATTAATCTTACAAGTGATTTGTTGCTCATCAGTTTCTATAACTTTGCATGAAATGTCATTGGTCCAAAACAACCAAATCTTTCCATTAGAGTTGCTGATAGCATGATCCATGCCAAGCATACTTTTAAACGTACTCATATGAGTACTGTCTGAAAAAGGCTCCAAAATGGCAATCATGGACAAGTGATGGATATTTTTGAGATTTTTGAGTCTGTCATAACATCATGGGTATTGATACCTCTAGTATTCCATATCACTACACCATTTTAGGCCTACGACCACCCCGGTAAAGTGTAGCCTAAACTAGCAAAAAGTGTAGCCTTTGATAAAAGGCCACACTTTTTTACTTTAAGCAACACTTTTTAGGGGGTGGCCTAAAGAAGCGTAACCTTTGACATTAGACCACACTTTTGAAGTGTCGCCAAAGCAGCAACACTTAAAAAGCGTGGCCAAAGAGGTATAAAGGCCACGCTTTGGAGTATTTCATTAGCAACACTTTTATCTGATTATACTACACTTAAAAGTGTTACCTTTGCGTTGTTATTGGTTACACTTTAAAAGTGTAGCCTTTTATATCTCACCTACAACAACACTTATAAAGTGTAACTTTTATTATGTACAAGATAAAATTTATAAACAATAAGCCACACTTTCGAAGTGTTGCAATGCTTTGTAGAATTTTTGTTGCCACAATTTAGCCACACTTACGATAAAATTTAGTTTGCATATAATCAATAATCACAATTAAATATATATAAGTGATATAAAGCACAAAATTAGCTTATAAATAATTCGAAATTATATATTTCAAATTAAATAAACTTCGAGAACATGTCCCATACATATAGAAAGCAATTGCTTAAATATCTCTACTAGCAATACATTCCACAAAACCAAATGTATTCAAACAACATTTATGATAATATATAGTACAAAAACTCTTTATCGTTCACTACAATAGATCGAGTTTACTTCTGTCCTCTTTTCATCAAATTCAATCAACGACATTTTCTGCACATTCAAAAGTAAATTATAAGTTAGAGAATCAAATATTTCATATGCTCACTATATTGTTCAATTCCCAGCCCCTTCCCAATCCCTTCACAGTTAAATGATCCCCAAACATGTACAAAAACTATAAAATTTGGGAGAAAACAATAGGGCATGTATTCCAAGACTATCACAGTAGGCAAATATGAATGATTAAATAAATCTGGGAGAAAACAGTAGGCAAACAGTTAAATGATCCCAAACATATACAAAGCAGACCCAATATGAATGATAAAATATGGAAGAAAACAATAGGCAAACATACAAATGCATAAAAAACATGTAATAAGTTCATCACAAACATGGGAATTTCTTCACTGCCGTATTATCAAAAGAAGGAAGGGTTTATACATTCTCTTGGGGAAATGAAACTAAACTTGGTCATCAAACTAAGCAAACTGATCTAGAACCCCGTCCATTATTAGGCGCATTAGAGAATATTCTGGTGGTGCAAATTGCAGCAGGATATTGCTCATTGTGTCACATTTTATCAGAGAAGGACAATGGAATAAAACTTTGGTAAGTCAACATGCCCTACCACTACTAATTCCCCTTATTCTTAACACCAAATAGCAATTGCAAGAAGGAGAGAATTGTTACTTTTGGAAGAGAACCTGCAGATTGTTCTTGTTATAGCAAACTTGGAACAGATTCAATTGATCACGTCTTTGTGTCTGGGCACTTTGCCAATTATATCTAGAAATTCTTTTCAGATTCCCTGGGCATTACTCACAGACACATTCCTCTAAGAAATAAACTGATGGGGTGGTGGAGTATGTAATCTAATTATGAGGCTCATAAACTCTTGCCCTATTATCATTTGTTGGAACATTAAGAAGAACATGTGATATGCAAAATATGGAGGCAAAAAGTCTAGCAGTGCAAGAGTCAAATTCCTGGTCTTTAAAGATACTAGCAGACTCCGTATGACGGTCTATCCCTACAAAAATTGGCCTTGCAATTGGGGAGAGTTGATGTTGTTGATACAAGGATGCAGACAACTAGCATTGGCACTAACAACCAGGCTGAAAGTCAGGCAGCTTTACGTGGACTACACTGGTGTGTTCAACATGGATACAAGAAGGTGATATTGGAGGTCGACTCAGAGCTATTAACCAAATGGCTCAACAGCGCCAAAACTCCATGGCAGATTCAACATACCATCAATGAGCTCAGGAACACTGCTGGACAGCTGGAATTCTTTAGGTATACACAATCCTATTCTAACAAGAATTATTATATCACTACAGAGGACAACTATGTCAAACCAGGAGCCCATATCCTTCCCCCACCAAGAATCATTCCACAGCCATACAAGGAATTTTTTTTCATGAAACTAAAATAGCATACAAACTTGCTAATTTGAGGGACTCACCTGTAAAGAGGCCAATTTCAGTTGACAATGACTTGATCATCTCTAATTTTTCTTTTATTATGTTCTCTTTGTTCGCAATCACCTCATCCTTTCCTTTCAATGCTTGCTCAATTTCCTCAATATTTGATTCTTAAATAAAACAGAACCCATTATAAGGAAAGAGAGACGGCTAATAATTAATATTTGGTAGTCAAATTGAAACAAAACAAATTACATCCCAAGCACTAATCCAGAACTCACTATTGCAGAATTATCTCATAACACAAGGAAAAAACTATATTGAATTTAGAAACATGCCAATGCCAATGGCAAGCACAAAGTATGACAACAGCAGAATAGGCACCTTTCAAATTTATAATCATGTCTTTTAAATTTTTATGAGGATGTGTGAATTATTCTTGTTGCGACTCTCTATTCCAAATTAGATATGCTACTTGCATATAATTTCCGATTTGTACAGTCACCAAAGGAGAAGTGTAATTGCAGACTATCTCCAAAATTGTATCTCCCTATTAAGTCATTAAATGCTGGCTAGTCATTAATCTTTCTTTCAAAACATACATATATTACTTATTTTCACTATACGTACAATCTTAGAGATGATTTATGTTAAAAATTGGACAGTGGACAACTAAAATTTAAAACTTATATCAAAGGAGCAGAAAGGATTTCTACTATACCCAAATTAAATTTAATATTTTGTGTTAAATCTTTTTATTTTAAGTTAGGTAAAGAATAGAACAAAATTCAAATAGTTTTTAGCAATATAATGTTTCAATTTTGGGGTAAAAAAAAATAGAGAGAGTATGAATTTGAAACATGTATCCACAAATCATATAAAGGTATAAACCCCATAAATGTAGAAGAACCAACAGAGACCAAAAAAAGTGAATGTTACCAGAGAAAACATAGTAGAGAACTCACGTTGAGAACAAGAGACGTCAACGAACTCCCCGAGCCATGGAGATGGAATTAAGGTGAAGTGGATTATGAGGAAGTGTATGAGTAATAAAGGCACGACACATGTTATATATGTGTCCTCAATAAACGATCCCCTGAAGAGACGCCACACGACCTAGCTCAACTGCCTCATGCTTATACTTTTCTAGAGAGAAAAAGTGAAGCCGTAGGAGCTTGCTTTCAAGTTCCTTTTGTCACCCCCTTTTCCTTCCTAACAAAAACAGTATTACAAGATTTTAACTACCAACACTAAGAGGACTAATAAACAAGAGAAGGAACTTCCTTATGGATTTTCACTTGGTTTCAAATATGAGTTCAAATTTAAGAGAAAATTCTGAGCAGAATCAGTGCAAACAAAAAAGATATAATTACTCAAAACAAGATTTGCAAATGTAAGTCAACAGAATCAAATAAAATGTCATAGAAAATTTAAGAACCACACTTAAATTTGCCTCTTTAGGTGTCACTTGCTCATAACTCAAACTTAAATGTCCCAACACAAATTACTATACCTTGGAGTTCCTTGATATGCTCACTAGAAGAGATGTGTTGTGCCTGAAACCAGAGAGATTCCAACAATAAGACAGTTGAGAAGATTTATTAAAATTGATGATTAGAATTTAGCAAACCTCAACTAATACTATACCTCCTCAATATTCTAAATATAAAATTTAGTAGGGGAGCTTTTTAACTTCAATTGACAACAAATAGACCTGAAGCTAATGTAAGCTCCTTCTAGATTGCTATATTGTCTTGGAGATGCTCGTTTCTTGAAATCTATACTCTAGAGATTTGGTGTAGGTTATGTAGAAACATGTCTCTTCACATATTTACTACCACAACTGATATATAAGAACTTACATAACTGTATATATTTTTGTTTATAGGATGTATACGACTATATGTTCACCAAGCATAATCAAGTTCATGTGTAAGCGCTAGAATTGCTGTGAAGAAAGAAAGAGAAGCAATAAAAATATTACTTCAACTCTTCAAGCATATCATCAAGAAAATTGACTGCATTACAGTGCACATAAAAAAATCTTCCTATGCCCTCCAAAATTTGACTTCTTAGAAAATATTGCAAGCAAACTATTACAGTACTATATTTGTGTAGCTTCTTCATTGTTCTCTGTAAGCTCTTTTGTTTTTTATAGTGGATTATTCTTAGGTATTAGGCAATGATATTACAAAATGAAAATATACAAGAAAGGAAATGAATATTATATCAAAAGTCATTTTTACTGTTACGATATATTGCTTATTAATATTGTTTAGCAGTAATATAGAAAATGTACCTCTTGAGCTTTGGAATTATGGGCATATCAGTTACATGAAAAAAAACCTGCGCCAATGAATTATTCTCATAAGAGGAATCTGATCAAATAATCAAATTCCTCAAACTTAATAAAGATATTAAGAGCACCCAAAAAGAAAACAAAGTACAAATTCAAGAACTTCGTAAGTAGAATGAAAACAAAGTACAAGTTTAAGAACTTCAGAAGTAGAATGAAGATGTCAAAACTAGTAATTTCTAAGAAAGATAGAATCAAATGCTTACATACTCACCGATTTATATTTGTAACACCAGGACCAACAAAGAGAAAGAACAAAAAACATAGTTAACAGTAACTTAGAAAATTAGATGACACCTACATTGTATCTAGAGATGATTGTGTAGCAGTCAAAAGTGATTGGGATGAGTATGGTATAAAATACGGAAAGCTAACAAGTCATTTGATCATCACACGTCTCACTTGCATTTCACCTTACAGCGCATCTATAGCATTAGGAAGTGAAATGTCAGGTGGAATTCAAGATGTGAGAATTCAAGACATTACAGCCATCTAGACAGAATCAGGGATAAGGATCAAGACTGGCGTGGGGCGAGGGGCATCGTCAAAGATATATATGTCAAGGGGATGAAACTGCACACCATGAAATGGGTATTTTGGGTGACAAACAACTATGGTTCACATGCTGACACTCACTGGGATCCTAAAGCCTTACTAGAGATAAAAGGAATCAATTACCGGGATGTGGTAGCTGAGAACGTGTCAATGGCTGGCCAGCTAGATGGGATATTCGGGGATCCTTTGACTGGAATCTGCATGTCCAATGTAACAATTGGTTTAGCAAGAAAGTCCAAGAAAAATTCATAGGCTTGCACTAATATTGAAGGAATTAGCAGTAGTGTGCAACCTCCACCTTGTAAGTTGCTAGCTGATCAGGGCCCAAAGAAAAGTGGTATGTGTGATTTTCCTACAGAAAGTTTACCCATAGATAGCATAGAGATGCAAAGATGTTCTTATAGATTGAATCTCTGATAAGCTTTCCATACATGTAATAGTTCTATTACTTAAGTACCTATACTTTTCATGGCTACTTCAGAATACCCTCAACATTACGCTACAAATATAACTATATAAGGACTTTATGTGGTTTTTTTCAAAATGGATGATTTCATGTTACACTATAAGAAGCAAAACTATGATTCTACAAACCGTGACTTCAACAAATCTAAGAAAGACAAATCTCAAAGTTCATTTACCAGGAAGGAATTGTGAACAACACGTTTAAGATAGCAAATTCACGCTTCTGGATATCACCTTGTAGCTGAGAAATAATTTAGAAACACTAAACAAAACTAGGTAATTGTTCATAAGAATACAAATCTACAATCACATAGGGCATCCAGACTGAAAAATACATACAACTACTGTCAAACCACTTGAAAGTAAAGATAGGTCAAATTTTTAGGATAACAAAAAGTAATCACTTAGGATTTCCTAGTTCTACCAGCCAGAGAGAATCTGGTAACAAGAAGGAATTGGTACTTGGAACATTCTGATCACCTTGAAAGACTAATATGACAAATCTAACATAAGCTACTAACAGAACCATGAACTTGCCTCCACTGCATTTGATCTACGTTTTCCAAGGATCATTGAGACGTGTGATAAGTACCCTACAAAATTTATGAAACAACAGAAATTATAAAACAACATCTCTCTCAGTGAGTTGGATCTGGATTGAAGTTCACAGATTCCCTCCAAATGAGCTCCTTGATATTTTCTTCAGTAAAAGATGGCTGCTCAAAGTCAAAACTGAAAGGCCTAGGAAAAACAGGCTCCTCATTGATATCCAATAGAGTGACGAGAAGAAGGCTGACATAGTCACCGTGTACCTGAATCTATCTTCATCGCCACTGCTCGTAGATTCTTCGATTCCTCTAAATTCGAAGTTCATCGAATTGTTTCTCCCGTCTCTAGGACAAAGGTGAAGAAGGATTAGGGAATCCCCATATGCCATTGATAAGGTTACTGGAGAAATTTTGGGTGAAATTGAGAAGGAGAGAAACTAGGGTTTAGGTTTCAATTTTTGAGTAGTGCTTTAGGCAAAGAACAACACAAATTTTTGTTTGGGGAAAAACGTTTTTATTTTTGTATTGAGTGGTTTTTTTGGCCAAATAGAAATTGGAGGGAGAGTTGAATACGGTGATACAATATTTTGGTGAAAATTTTAAGATAATTATAAGGCCATACTTGTCAAGTGTTGCTTTTAGAATTATAAAAATAGCACACTTCAAAAGTGTAATCATATGTGTAAATAAGTGTTGCTAATTATGTAATGATTTGGCAACACTTATAAAGTGTAGCCTATACCGTTAAACAGTACGCTTTATTAGTGTTGCCAATATTACCGTAGTCAAAAGGCAAAAACTAAGGCTATACTTTAAAAGCATAGTTACAAATATTTTAGGCAACACTTTACAAGTGTTGTCCAGATTTAGTGTAGCCTTATGACTAAAATGGTGTAGTGTATGATTGAGTTTATTATTGAGATGATCTGGAGGTGAATAATCTTGTGTTTGGTAATCTTGAATTGTCAGGAATTAGACGAGAAAACTTCTTGGAAGGAAATCTTTCCAGGTGTATGCCTCTAGGGGAGAGACCTTGCTTGCTGGTAACTCATTGGAGTTCATTTTCCAACTCAGTGTCATTATTAAGGCTGAAGGCTTTGATCAACAGTTCATTAGTCTCATCATAGTCATCCTGCGCATTTATAGGCTGATTATCAACATCCACCTCATCTTTTGAGTTTTCCATGTCATATTTATCTATTTCCCTTGCCCTTACAGTTTTTTGCATCTGATCAAGAGTTTTGCCTGGGGATGGCATATTGTAGTGAGCTTTAAGAGGGATCACATCTATTCCTTCTTGCTCTTCCACCATGATGAATTTCTTATAGGAGCTTAACCCCTCAGCTTGAGTAGTATTGTGGTTGGTATCAGTTACTTTTTTAGCTTACTCTTTGTGTTGATTCTCAGCCTGTTTCTTCTTGCTAGCATCCCTCTTCTTCTTGCTTGGTTTATTTTTACTTTTGAGTATTCACCTGGTTACTAGTGCTTGGTTTGTCACTCATATTCTTGGCCATAGATACCTTGTGATGATTTTCACCCTCAACATTGTTGTGAACCTGCTGACTTCCTTCTTGAGTGTGTTGGTGAACCTGTTTCTGATATCCTGTACTAACCTTTGTTTTCTGTTTTGCAGCATTTATAGTGGTATCAAGGGTTGGAAGGTCACTCCTATGGTTAGTCAATGGCTCCTCAGGCAGAACATGAGACAGTTCCCTCCCCGTAGGTTCCCCTTCATGCCTGTTAGAAGGTTTCTCCTTCACAAACATCCTCCCTCCATTAACTTCATCAATCACAATAGTGGGTTTTCAGGGTAATGGTTCTCATTGTCAACATAATGATCATCAACAACAATAATTACAAGGTGTAGGTGTGGTGGAATCTGATCACCAGATTGCACATTCTCAACATCAGAGGAATTCAAATTCATACCTTATTTTTGCATGTGTTTCTGTGCATGGTTTGCTTTGGTCTGTTGTACCTGTACCTGTGAGTTCATTATCTTACCATGATACTGGTTTATATTGTGATTTTTATTTTTATGCTTGGTCTGAGTCTGCCATTGTTCCTCCTTGTGGGTATTATTATCTTCAGTTGGTTCTACTTTTTTGGTTTGCTTGTTTGAGTGCATCTGCTCCTTTTCCTCTTCATGTTGCTGGTTGATTTTAGTTTCTTTGCTGTTGTGTTTGTCTTTGCCTTTCATACAAGCCTCCATGTCTTCTTATTTTTTATTTCCTCATCTCTCATGTTCAAAGTGCATGTTCCAACATTGCGACCGTGGTGTTTACAATATAGGCAGTATGGGGGAACTTCCTCATATTCCACTACCTGCCACATACCTTTAGATGAATCATTTACATTAAACCCAATTCAAACATGTTGAGGTTTTTTGTTGGTGAGATGTATTTGAACGCTAACCTTTCCAACACTTCCCCTAGTTTTCCTCAAAGAGGCAGAGTCAAGGTACAATGCCTTACAAAAGGGGGACAAAAGTGCAGTCATGAACTCCATGTAGTAGCAATGCCATTGAAGTTCAGGGAGAGTGATCCAAAGGGGAACTATAGGGGTTTGTTCCTCTGGTTTGAAGGTCGGAGTCCAAACTTGTAGCCTCATTAGTTGCCCTTCAATGTACATCCATTTGTTTGTGCATACAGTAATGTGATCAGCTTCATTGTCAAGGTCAATGTAAATGTTCCTCGAGTTAAAATGAGCAATATTAACTCCACCAGTAAGTTTAGTTTGAGCAATAAAACTTCTTCTCATAATCTCCATTTTGGGCATAGAGTTGGTGAATTTTCCAACAAGAGTGTATTCACATCTTTCTACCAAATTGATCATGAAATCCTCTTCATGGAAGGTTATTGAGGGGTATCCTTGTAGAGTGGTAATAACAGGGGGTAATGCTAACTGGGGTGACATTTTTGGCTTTATTGGCTCTAAGTCTAGTAGCTATGGATTGGATAACAGTGGGGGTGATTAACATTTTAAGGACACTTCATCCAATTCTAAGTGTCAACTATCGTTAGTCAGTATAAACCAAGTTGAATAAGTTGGGGTTGATTCCACAGAGAGTACCTTTCTTTGAATTCAAATATGAAAATATGACTGTGACCTTTTCAGCTAAACAAACACCACACTTAACAAGTTTATAAATCAAACTCCAAGATGTCGTTACCAACCCACTTCAGCAATCAACAAGGAACAATCAAATAATGAGATAATACTTGGGGGATTGAGTAACCAATTGTCGAATTTAACTTAACGGGTGTACATCATTACCAACAATGTTAATTTGTTGTGGGTTGAATGGACTATGAGTAAGGCATTTTTCTCTCGAACAATTACCTTATTTCTGCTGAATTCTCTCGAACTTCAACACTATCAATAGGGCGCCCGACCCACGTTCTCATCAAATCTACTCTTTCAAGATAGATACATGGATGAATATCATGTTTCTCTTTCTCAAGCTGAAACTGTCATGACCCACTACTAAGGATGCCAAATTACTACGTTGGTTCTATACTTCACTCTCGAGCAAGCACAAAACTCTAAACTATATTGCACTAAACATGCAATAATGAGGTTAAACCATAGTAATAATTTAAACCCAGTTCAAATTAACACAAAAATTAGCTAATTGATGTCACCCATTTAATCAAATGCAATAATTGGTCAGATTGTCAAACCCCCAAGGTTAGGGTTTTAGCCAGCCATAGCAAAATATGAAATTCAATACTTGCCACATTTTCCATTGCTGGGTAAACAAAATTCGAAAGTCAAAATTGAATAATATCTTCTTTATTACAAAACCCAAAATGAAAAACCTTGCTAAAATCACCTAAAATCAACAATAGTAATGTTTTTGCTCTCTATCTTTTGTTCCTCACAATTGTTGAATGCCTTCTCTCTTTGGTAAAAATCAATTTATACAAGTCTGATGTGTGGCTTTTTGGGACAATCGGCGAGGATAGTCGGGCTTCGCCAAATGTTCGGCGACTTGCTGATCGACCTTCGTCTTGCCTTTATTCTTCACATCTTCTTAGTCCATCAACTGTAATTTTAGGCGAGCCAGATCGAGATTACCATTTCATTCCGCGATGCACCTTTTTGCCTTTTAACTCGCCCATCAGCACCTATCTGAATCTGCATCAGCACTTTTGGCACGAGGTCATCCTTCACCGATGTGATCGGTGACACGCCGAATGGAACTGCTTCTCATAAAAGTTATTCCTAATCCAATCTCAGAGCTATGTATATCTCAGAGCTATGTATATTTAGGCGATAGAGGAGCAACTTGGCTATTAACCGAGTGATCTCGGTGACCATCAATTTCTCTTTTTTGGCTTGCGTTGTCCTTGTTGAGCATTTCTGTCCTAGCTTCATTCCTCAACCCATATATCTGAAAATCAAGGGTTTCACATCAGTTATTAGCAAAAATGGAGCATTTTAGGTAAATCTATGCAAACAAAGCCCTAAATGAGTCAAATTCTTGGACTCAAGTAAAACTCAAGTTTAGCAGTTCAAAAAGGATGTGTCAAACAGTTCTACAGAAGACTCAATCATGAATGAACATAACAAGACTCAATTTACTTATGCAAG
This sequence comes from Solanum chiquidenum, assembly GCA_029582725.1. Taxonomy (NCBI): domain Eukaryota; kingdom Viridiplantae; phylum Streptophyta; class Magnoliopsida; order Solanales; family Solanaceae; genus Solanum; species Solanum chiquidenum. The sequence continues at coordinate 27,512 of JAJOOS010001005.1, read as the reverse complement.
GATCAATTGTGCACTCAAAGATTTAAGTTGTAACTCACCATTATCAAAGATTATCAAGTTCACAATACTTGCTTCAAATGTAAGTTCAATCTCAACAGAGGTACACAAATGCCCTCACACAAAGATGATTCTATAATTACACACACTTGTTCAACAATTTATAGCTCCGGAATGGCATGCAATTCTCACACTCACAATGATGAACACATGCATGACTTCACCCATTGGTTTGCCCTTATTTTTCAATCAACACTCGCTTCAGCTCACTCAAGATCAAAGAGGTCTTTTCAAGGCATTTAACTGGGCTGAGTGTAAAGGTATGTTCATATAGGTTCAATGGATGCTATCCTCATGAAATGTGGAATGAACATCACTTTTTTTCTTTTTCTTCAACATTTATACCTATGCTCAAAATTCACTCCATTATTCTGTCATGACCTAAGGCTACCCCCTAGACGTGAAATGGCATACAAGGCTCCGAGAAGCCTCATAGCATATCATGAACATAAGAACATAGGAAAATAGTGCGGAATTTAAAACTTTTCTTTACAATTGAAGTCTTTTGTAAAATGAGAGAGTCTATAACACCATGTCTCAAACCATCTATACTACTTGGATTAAAACTCTTGAATGCAATCTTAGGGACATAGCCCTTATATAATTCTAAAGCATAAAAGAAAGAATTCAAGGACCTACTGGTAAAGCCCTCGAATAAAATGAGGATTCGCCAATCTTATTCTTCTTGATCTTATTCTTATAGAAAATGTAGAAATATGGGTTAGCACAAAGATGAACTAAGTATGGAATCCATGCATAAAAATCCTTTAAACATGCATAAAAAAGACATTTTAGTTGAAACCATGCTATATGCCACTTGTGAACATTTTCTTTGAAATAGTTGGAGAATGTAGTTCATAAGATAAATCATGTACAATTCATCATAGCATAAAGGATATCATCGTAATCATACGCATAGTCTCCAACATAAACATAATACATACTCCAATCATCACAAGACATACTTCACATACATAATTACATACAAAGATCATCTCATCATAATAGAACTATTACATAAACAACCCTAAGCTATACTTGTGCAATACATAGATAGGATCTCATAATCTTATCTACACTAAGTATCACTCCTAGGCAACCATGATCATGCATAACATACCTTGGCCTTATCCATAGCCAACACTCATAGACAAGGAGACATTCACGTTCATAACTTGTAATAAGTAAAGTCACTCTTAGCAACAATCCATATCATGCATAGATAAATTCATGTATCTTCATAGCATAAGGAAACCAAACCATCACCCCTTTATAAGTCTACTTGTGCAATGTATAAGTGAAGTTCCATACCCCTATTCATACTAAGTAAAGCTCATTAAGAAAACATAAGTATAGTTCATGTTCATAATTCTTATAAAGGATACATTTAACTCATAATCATCATATCATAAAAGAGACATACCATGCCCACTCTCAAAGTATACTTGTGCAATGCATGAATGAAGTCCATACCCCCATTCGTACTAAGTAGAACCTTTTGAGGAACCATAGTACATAACTCATGTCCTTTTCATAATTCATATTCTTATCTTATAGGGAAATAGCCCTAACCAACATAGACCATGTTGAGCTACATGGAATCCGGTGTTCTACCCCCACACCAAAAAGAGGTGTCCTACTTGCCTATGGTAGAACTTGCATTTTAGCTTTTAGGTGGATCCACTAGCTAAAGACCTATGTGGGCACATAGTTATGGGATAAGGAGATTGCTACTAGAAACCCAGACTACAAATGTGGAGGTTTCAATCTCATGAGATAACTATATGGGGAACCCGGACTACTAGTGTGAAGGAACCCATCTCATACTCATATCTACTCGGTACTAAGCATAATTCCCTTTAAATTAATATTAAGTCTTTGCTTAAGCCTATGTTCATGAAAGAATGCACTAGGCACTCAAACCAACATAATATCATAATAGCTCATAGATTCCTTAGGTGAGAATGTCCTTTCAACCTTAGAATCATCAACATCTGAGTAAGCCTCTCACATCATATTCATAGTGTGTTCATGAGAATAGCCTTTCATTCAACACAACAATACTGTCATAGTCATAGACATATCATGCATAGTCATGTGTAAGGGTAAGAGAGAATGACCTTTCAACAACTACCAGAATTACACAATAGTCATAGGATCTTCACTTTCTAAGTGAATCATGAGTTCATACACAATTCTTGTCAACATGTACAAACCTTCATGATTTGCCCTTCAAGGGCTATGAATCAACTCAACCCAAACATCTAGAATTAGCATATTAGATTAGGGGATTATCACGATTCAATAATTCAATAAACAATAAAGTCACTTCATAGTCATGTTCATACATGAGGTGTGTTTGTGTGATTGTCCTCTCCATGACACAATAACAACATTATCATCATGAAACTTCAATCTCAAAGTGTTCATAAACATGCACATACTATCATAATCGTACAAACTCTTCACATCTTACATTCAAGGATCATTCATCATGTTAAGTCAACACATCTAGCATTCACTATATTAGACATGGATAGAATCATGACTTAAGTAAAACATTTATTTCAGGCTTAAACTCATGTGATGACATTATAGGTCATGTGGGTGAAGTCTTTTCACAATTATGCTATAAACAACTTAACATACATAATAACTTCTTTCTTAAAGCCTTGACATCTTTAGGTTATTCATTTTAGCTTTTACCTTTAAAGCCCTCGGAGTCATCTTCATGTTACAAGTCTTAATCTCAAGCAATGCCTCTCATGTTCATCATATATACCTAGTTCTCAAGGTAACCTAACCACATGCCTCATTCTTAATCAATTATAGTCATATAGGAGACGTACCAATTTCACCGTGATCCCTCATATAAGCCCTAATCAAATCAATTCATAAAGAAGTTCATCATCCTTAGAAGGTCACATCTAACCCTCAATTTGTCTCTTTCATGACATGACACTAGACTATACCAATTTCACCGTAGACCCTTAGTTTAATCAAGGATACATGTATGATTATACTAGGATCATGTAATTTGACCAAGAACACCATTATTCACATAATTGGGCCAATACTCAACAATTCCCACATAATTAGGTCAATCTAGAAAAGTGGGGGAAATCATGGGTCTATTGGGAATTTTCATCATAAAACAATATTACTCCATCAATCCAATCTTAATTCATCATAATAAACCATAATAAGCCATTATTAAACAATTGAAAACGTTTGGAAGAAGACCCATGACATAGATTGAAACCCTAGGTATTTGGGGGATTTTGGAAATTTGAAATCATCTTTTGAAAGGGCTCCTTGAATGAAACATAATCAAGGATGAAGACTACCATAAATTGATGGTAGAAACTCCAAAAAATTGAGTGAGAAAGATGAAATCTTGAGCTTCAAACCTTAACTCCTTCTCCAATGGTGGTTTTTAGAGACAAAATATTTGGAGAGGAGGGTAATTTATATTTTGTGTTTAGGAAATAATGAATTGAAAAGGGGAGTTTAATACTTTAAAAACCCTTAACTAACTCTAAATAATCAATAATAACTATCCCCTAACTTAACTAGCCTTAAAAGGAATTTACTAAATTACCCCAAGATAGGCCGAGCTTGGACAACATTGCAGGTGTGACTAACGAAACCCCACCCACAGATCGTGGGTGGGTCCACGAGCCATGCTGGCTATCCGTGGTTGGTGACTGGAACTCCTCACCTACAACTTTGACCTACGACCAAGCCCTACGGGGAGTGGATGGACCTACGGGGTCTAGGTCCCATCCTTAGGTCCTTCAACCTTTGATAGCTTTTGGTTTTTGGGCAGTTTTGGGGGTTAGACCTTAGGGTACTCCTCAAGGACCCTTGGTTAGTTCTTGGGGGAGTTGTACCTTGAAGTTTAACCCCTAAAACCCTAAACCTAAGATCAGGAACTCATAATACCACTTCAAACCCCATATAAAACTCAATCACACAGTCATTAGGCTCTAGTTTCACTTACTAGTTTTTTGGGTCATTACATATTCACTTCTCAAGGAATATCGGACACCCCATTTCTTTTGCACTTTCACAACTTTATTTCTCAACTTTTTCGTTCTTTTTCTTTTTAATTCTTCTTTTGTTTTTGCTTATTTCTTTGTATGGAGGGGTTCCATCTTTTTTACAACTGTGGATCAAAGGGGGACTTTTTTGCACTTGTTGATTTACCTTGTCCTTTCACGACACCCTCAACTTAGGCTTTTGGCCTAAGTTGGCTATTCAAAAAAACCACATTTCATGAGGATTATAAGTGAATGGATCAAGAGGGGTTACAATTTCATGAAGTTTGTTTCAAGAAAAGGGTAAAGCTCAAAGAGTGTTCACAACTCACAAGGTTGGCAAAAGAAGAGGTATAATGTCAAATTATTTCACTCTTTAAAATTGTTGGCTAAGATCATTTCAAGAGCTTGCATAATTTAGTAAACCGGACCAACGGGGAAAATTCTAGGTGTCATCACACATGGTTGAAGGTAATCTTATCACACAAGGCATTGGCACCAATATCAAATAAGACTCCACACTTTCGGTAGTGTGCAATCTTTATCACAAGAGACTCAATTTGATTATCAGCTAGTCACAACGAGATGCAAAAAAAGCACATATTGCCTATGCAACTTCATTCGGCCTCATCGTAGCACATTCATATTTTGGTCGATTAAAACATTATTCAAATCATCGATATTCATCATAACAGATACTCAAATAACTTTTTTGAACAAGCAAGGGACTCACTGACAAAATACACACCACCAGAAAAAGCATTCAACATTGTCCCTAATGTGAGTAGAGATAAGATAATACCAAAAATGGAAAATAAAGATAAACAACTGATGTGTAAACACTCAAAGAAAGGTGGCAAGGAATCTTCACTAGGTGCCCATTTGGCGAAAAATTGTAACAGTCGCCGAATTACTCGGCTATTCGCCCAATGATCTGGATATCACCGTTAGTTCTAGTATACAACACGGTCAGGAAGGGTTGAAAAGGCAGAATTGAAAGAGTTCGCCAAACCGGTCGGCGCTTCGCTTAATGGACTCGAAACCTCTCTGAATGACCCATTGGGTCATTACATCAGAGCAGGGGCAAAAGGACGAAGAAAATCGGGTCACCACATCACTTCGGTGAGTCATCGAGTGATGAAGTTTCCCCACCTAATATTCCAGCATCTCAACTCCATTTTCAAACTTCAGAAGGAGAACAAGGTCGAGCTCGCCAAACATCTTCGGCGATTTGCCAATTGAGTATTCACATCGCACAATTGATTTCATTTGCAAATTCAGCACACATTATTTGAAATATTAACACTTGGGTTGCCTCCCAAGAAGCGCCTTATTTAACGTCATGGCACAATGTGGAATTGCTCTCAAGCATCTTCCAAATACACCACTTCAATCAGAAAAATCTATTGGCATTCGCCAAAATACAACTTCTAGCGCTACCCATTCACTTTGAATGCATGTCCCTTTTTACCTTCGAGTTCAATGGCACCATTTGTGAACACCCTTGTTACTCTGAATGGACCTGACCATTTGGATTTGAGCTTTCTCGAAAAGAGCATGAGTCACGAATTATATAGCAAAACCCAATCTCCTACTCTAAACTCCCTCTTAAAGATTTTAGAATCATGCCACTTCTTCATCTTTTCCTTGTAAAGAGCTGAACTTTCATATGCCCTGAACCTGAATTCGTCCAACTCATTTAACTGATCTACTCTCTCTTTTGAAGTCTTTGTCCAGTCCAGATTTAGAGCTTTCAATGCCTATAATGCTTTGTGTTCCAATTCAACCAGTAATGGTAAGATTATCCAAAGACTAGATGATATAGAGACATATGAATTGGTGTTTTGTATGTAGTGTGATACACCCACAGAGCATCATCAAGCTTTCGAGACCAATCAGTCCTATTTGCATTCACCGCCTTGGCTAGGACACTCTTGATCTCCCAATTCAACACTCCAACTTGGATGCTCGTTTGGGAATGATACATAGTTGCTACTTTGTGTTTCACTCCATACTTGCTCAATGCGGCTGAAAAATACTTGTTGCAAAAATGGGATCCTCCATCACTAATAATAGCTCGAGGAGTACCAAATCTAGCAAAGATGTAGCATTTTAGGAATTGAACAACACTTTTCCCTTCATTGTTCAGAAGTGCAACCGCCTCCACCCATTTAGAAATATAATCTACCGCCACCAGAATATACTTATTACCAAACGAACTCACAAATCGGCCCATAAAATCTATTCCCCAGACATCAAATAACTCAACTTCTAAAATGGGCGTGAGAGGCAACTTGTGTCTTTTAGACACCTCACCTTGTTTCTGACATTGAGTGCACCTCTGAACATACTCCTGAGCATTTTTGTAAAGGGACGACCAATAGTAACAAATTTGAAGTACTTTAGCAGTTGTATGCACGCCACCATGATGACCCCCAACCAGTGAAGCGTGACAATCATGGAGAATTTTGATGGCTTCTTTCTCCGAAACACATCTTCTAAAGATATGGTCTGCACACTCTCTGAATAAATATGGTTCATCCCAAAAGTACTTCTTAACATCGAACAAGATCCTCTTTTGTTGGTAGAAGTTCATTTCGTCTGGCATTACTCCACACACAACGTAATTGGCAAAATTAGCATACCAAGGGGATTGTTGGAGAGTTAACGTGAATACCTATTCAGTGGGAAAGGCATCATTTATGTTTATCTCTAGCTCAACATTTTCCTTGCCTTCCAATCTTGATAGGTGGTCAGCTACTTGATTTTCACAACCTCTCATATCCTTGACTTTGAAGTCAAATTCTTACAACAGTAGTACCCACATTATCTACCTTGGCTTGACATCTTTCTTTCCCATCAGATAACATAGTGCATCATGATCAGTATGAACAACCACTTTAGTACCTAGCAAGTATGCACGAAAATTCTCAAACACATATACTACCACAAGTAATTCTTGCTCTTTAACTGTATAGTTACGGTGAGTAGCGTTTCAAGTTTTGCTTGCATAGTAAATGGGGTGCATTAGTTGTTGTATTTTTGCCCCAACACGACACCTAATGTCGTGCCGCTTATATCACACATCACTTCAAAGGGTTCTAACTAATCGGGGTTAGTGATAACAGGAGTGGAGATCAATTTCTTTTTCAAGCACATGAAGGCCACCATGCAAGCATCATCAAAGTTGAATTTCACCTCCTTCTCCAAGAGTTTGCATAGAGGATGTGCAATTTTTTAGAAGTCTTTGATGAACCTCCGGTAAAAACCAGCATGCCCAAAGAAACTACGGATACCCTTCACCGAAATTGGTGGTGGTAACTTTTCAATCACTTCAATCTTTGCTTTATCAACCTCCAGCCCTTTTTGCGACACTTTGTGACCAAGAACGATACCTTCCGTAACCATGAAGTAGAATATTTCCTAATTGAGGACAAAATTTTTATCTACACATCTTTGGAAAACTTGTCCCAAATGTACCAAACATGTGTCAAAAGTGTCACCCACAACCGAGAAGTCATCCATGAAGACTTCCATTGAATCCTCCACCATATTAGCAAAAATAGATAGCATGCAACGTTTAAATATTGCCGGAGAAATACATAACCCGAACGAAATCCATTTGAAGGCAAAAGTTCCATATGGGCAATTGAAGGTGGTTTTATCTTTGTCTTCCGGAGTGATAGAGATTTGAATATAACCGGAGTACCCATCCAAAAAGTAATACCAACCACTCTCTGAAAGTTGATCAAGCATTTGATCCATGAAAGGCATGGGAATGTGATCTTTTTAGGTCCACGAGTTTAATTTCCGGTAATCCATGCATACTTGCCATCCGGTCACCGGTCTCATAGACACAAGCTCCCCTTTTTCATTTGGTACTACTGTGATGCCTGTTTTTTTAGGTACACATTGCAACGGGCTCACCCAGTTGCTATCCGCAATTGGATAGATTACTCCTGCATCCAACCACTTTATTATCTCCTGTTTTACTACCTCTTTCATTGGTGGGTTCAATCTTCGCTGATATTTGACACTTGATTTGCAATCACTATCAAGATGAATTTTTTTAGTGCAAATGCCAGGGGGGATGCCTACTATGTCAACGATAGTCCATCCTATATAGCTTTGATATGCTTTCTCAACACCTCAAGGAACAATTATACCTACCATTCAAGTAAATCAGATGCAATGATCAAGGGTAAAGTGTTATTTGCCCCCAAAAAAGCATATCGAAGATGGGAGGGAAGTACTTTCAACTCTAAATTCGGTGGTTCTTTTGTGGATGTCTTAGCGGGAGGACTTTCTCAATTTTTTAGATCAATGTCCAGCTTTAGTGGAGCCTTAGAATAATCCCCCATGCATGAGAGTTCAACTACTACCTCTTCGTAGCCTTGAACTTCGAACTCATCATAGTTAACAAGCATGGCTTCAAGTGGTTCACTCATACACATCAAATAGCTCACACTAGCCACTGCCTCATCAATAACATCAATAGTAGAGACCTCATGAATACCACTTGGGTGCTTCATTGACTTACAAACATTAAAGGTTACTTCATCTTCGTTCACCCGAAACTTCAGTTCTCCGCTTTCAACATCCACCAATGCTCTCTCGGTTGCCAAGAATGGTCTTCCCAAAATGATGGGAATTTCAGCATCTATCTCACTATCGAGAATGACAAAATCGGCTGGGAAAATGAATCGGCCAACCTTTACCAATATGTCATATAGTATCCCCACCGGATGCTTGATAAATCGATCAGCCATCAAAAGCCTCATTGTTGTGGACTTTGGTTCAGCCAATCCAAGTTGCTTATAGATTGCGTATGGCATAAGGTTTATACTTGCTCCCAAATCACATAGAGCCTTGGCGAATTTGAGCATACCGATAGTGCAAGGAATGGTGAAGGCTCCGGGATCTTCCTTCTTTTTTATTTTCTCATTTGTCATAACTGCACTACAACTATGAGAAACTTTAATTTTTTCAAAGTCCAATCTTCTTTTCTTGGTGACTAACTCTTTCATGAACTTGGCATAACCCAACATCTACAACAATTCTTCCACTAGAGGGAGATTAATCGATAATGTCTTGAACACCAATAAAAATTTCTTGAACTTCTCATCCTCATTCTTCTTTTAAATGCGTTGGGGAAATGGAGGAGATATCTTGGGTTAAGGTAGCACAAATTTTGGGATTGGATTATGTTTCTCCACATCTTTTTGTGTCTCTTTAACAATGCATTGATGGATGAGTATTTCTTCCTCCTCCATACCTTTGTCTTCTTCCTCATTGCCCGTCACATTGCCTATCGCTACTTTCCCACTACGAGTAACCACATCAGACCTCTATCACCATTTTCATTCATCATACTTGACTCCAATTGTGTGGAAAGTTGTAACACCTCATAAATTAGTAGGTTGAACTAGAATCTAAACGTGCGGGTTAACGTCAAGGGTTAAAGGCAAGGGGAGAGGGTTTTGGCTGAAGGCCATGGCTAGGGGGCCAAGGCTGCCTAAAACTAGCCTAGCCACTGCCCAAGAACCATGGGTAGGACCACGACTCATGGTCTTGACCACGACTCATGAAGCCCTCTCGTGGTGCCTAGGAGTGGGCTGCCTAGTCAAGGGTCAATTGGTAATTTCCTAAATAATTAGTTATTTTATCGGGTCGATTTTAATTGTTTTATATCACATATATAAATGGTTTTAAGTCTTTAAACACCCCATTTACTTCATTATTCCCAAACACCCAAAATAGTCATCTTCTCCAAAATTTCTCTCTCTAGAAGTTCCCAAAGAAGAAGAAGTGGAGACTAGGGCTTGAAGAACCAAGGTGTTTCTTCTCAAATTTAGGGTAAAACTCCATTAAGGTGTGGTAGTCTTCATCCTTTATTAAGTTTCATTCAAGGAGCCCTTTCAAAAGATGATTTCAAGTTTCCAAAATCCCCCCAAAAGCTAGGGTTTCAATTTAAGCATGGGTTCAATTCCAAAAAATTTTCAGAGGTTTATATGTGCTGAATTAGGAATAAATTACTGAATTAATGATGAATTATGATGAATTTAGCCTATGAACCCATGATTTCCACAAAATACTAAATTGTGAATTGTGATTTGGGTTGATTAATTTTGAAAGCATATTGAATTATTTATGTCTATATTGAATGATGATATTCTTCTTATCTAATATAGTATTCTAGATGTTTGGGTTGTGATTGATTCATAACCTTGGAGGGCAATTTTCGTGAAGGTTGATGTATGATCATGATGTTATGTAAATGCTTTATGATTTTTATGAAAGTATTATGATCATGTGTATATAATGTAAGTGTGTTATTATTAAAAGCTTATTGTCAATTAACAATCATTAATGATAATGATAGAATGTCAAAGGTTTCTCCAATGTAATGTTGTATCTTGAATTGATAGGCTTAGGCATCCTCTTTTTTGAAAATGAAAGTAATGTTGACTGATGTATCTTGAATTGGTAGGCTTAAGAATCCTCTTCTTGTGTAATGAATGTTTCTTGATTTAACGAATATGAATCGATAGTCCAATGGAGTTTCTTTCATAAATGACTAATGAAGTATTCTAAGGCTTTGTTTTGAATCGATACGCTAATGACATTCCTTTCATAATGATTCAATGAACTAATGTACCATGAATCGATAGGACAATGGCATTCCTTTCGTGTGTATAATGATGTTATGATGAATCTTGAATCGATAGGCCAATGGCATTCATTTCATGAGGATTCAATGAGCTATCCTAATAATGTATCATGAATTGATAGGCCAATGGCATTCATTTCATGTGTGTAATAATGTACCTTGGGTCCATAGACCAATGTCATTCCTCTCAAGTACAGTAATGTAATGTGAATGAACTACTCTATGGGAATGGAGGCTAAGTACCGAGTGGATAAGGTAAGATGGAAGCTCTCCCAATGTTAAACCGGGTTTCAATGAACATCTTTCTTATCCCATAACTATGTGCCCGCATAGAATATTAGCTAGTGGATCCACCTAGGCTAAAATGTTACCGGTCCTACCTTAGGTAAGTAGACCAACCCTTTACGTTGTGGGATAGACACATAATTTCATGTTAAGCTCACATAGTCTATGTCGGTTAATGCTTATTCCCATCATATGAGATATGTGATATTGTTTCTTGAGAGGTTCTATGAAGTGTGGGTGGTAGTATGGGATGCCATCCATGCATTGCACGAGTAGGCTTTGAGAGGGCGATGGTGTGATTCTCCAATGTCCTAATGTCTAATGAATGAATGTGCTCTTAATGAAGCTAATGATAATGTTGACTTAAATGCTTAATGTAATGATGCATGATTTATTGGGATTGTATTATGAGTTACTTTGCTTGTCACGACTTATGAAATGTTCATGTACCTTATGTATGAGTATTGTCTAAAGATGAAAAGGAACAATGGTAAGTCCACTATTGGTGGCCTTAAAGTGGTACTTAGTATGGATAGTGGTATGAGACGCTATTCATACATTGCACAAGCATAGCTTACGGTTACTTAAGGTGAAGGATCTAATGTGATGAAATGGTTTATATGTTGGTTATGTCTATATCTTATTCCTCTTATACATATGCTCATTATGTTTCTCAAAATTGGCATATAACATGATTTTCAAATAAAAATGTCCTCTTTAAGTATGGTTTTTACTTGGCTACCATACTTAGTACATTTTTTTGTGCTACCCATATTTCTTCTATATTTCTAAAAAGTGTGGGTTTGGCAAGTGAGTTGATTTATTCTAGTTCAAGCTTGGGTTGACTATTCATCAGTTTGTGGTATGTCCTCATGGATCCTAGGAAAAGTGCTTTATTGTCATTTCATTTCTTCGTTGTACTTGACACTTATTATACTTTCTATTTTAAGAGCCGTGACCCTAGTTTTGATTCAAATGTATTAGATGGCCATGTGAGACAAATAGACTTCCACTTTTTTAAATGATTATTTTTTATTGTAAGGATTTAAACAAAAGTGTTAAATTCCGCACTATTTCTATTATCTTATATGATGACATGCTCTGAGGCTTGAATGAGACTTTTTGGAGTCTAATACGTCGTGTCACGTCCGTGGTGTAGGCTTGGGTCATGACAAACATGGTATCAGAGCACAAGATTTTGCGATGGTTTTTAGGATTGATGTCTCACAAGCCACATCGAGTAGAGTCTTGTTCATAGTGTGAAGCGTGCCACATTTATGAATGAGAGGCTATAAGACGTTCGGAAACTACACTTCTTTCATTACTCTTTAAGTCATGCCTTAGAGTTTTAACTCTATAAAAGTCCTTTTCCTAACCCTTCTATAGGATATGAACACAAGTAGGGCGACCACAAGAAGGATGGAAGAGGAGAATGTCAATGAAGGAGTTCCTCCCCAAGGTCCTCAAGGTGACCAAGTTCCCCAAGGCAATCAAGTTCCGATTGATCCTTCGGCCATATCTAATGAAGAATTTAGGTCGGCTCTTGTAATGATGGCTCAAGCCGTAACTACTCAAGCCTAAGCCATGACGGCCCAAGCTAATAGGGGTGTTGAAACTCATGTGAACCCTATTGTGAGTACTATGACTTCTAGGTTGAGGGATTTTGTGAGGATGAATCCTCCGATGTTTCTTGGTTCCAAGGTGGGAGAGGATCCCCAAGATTTTTTCGATGAGGTGTATAAGGTAGTTAATTCTATGGGGGTGACTTTTATAGAAAAAGCGGAAATAGCCGCTTATGAATCGAAGGATATTGCCCAAGTTTGGTTTAATGAAGGGAAGAGCAATAGGCCGGTAGGATTGGGTCCCATAGATTGGGATGTGTTTAAGAAAGCATTCCTTGATAGATTATTTCCCCATGACAAATAGGGAAGCTAAGGTGGAGGAATTTATCAATATTAAGCAAGTTAGCATGAATGTTCAAGTGTATTCTTTGAAATTTACCCTATTGTTTAAGTATGGTCCATATTTGTTGCCTAACCCGAGGGATAAAATTAGTAGATATGTGATGGGTGTGTCCAACTTAGTTGAGGAAGATTGTCGTAAGAAAATGCTCCATGGTGACATGGACATCTCTAGGCTTATGGTATATGCTCAATCAATTGAGGAGTCAAAACTTAAGAGAAAGAATAGGGAGATGAAGAGAGTTAGATCTGATGATCAAGGTCAACCAAGGTTCAAAAAGAGAGCTCCAAACCAAGATTCTTCGAGCACTCCTAGGGTTAACCAAGAGAAAAGTGGTAGACCTCCATTTTATAAACCTACTTGCACCACTTGTGGGAAGAAACATCATGAGAAGTGCCTATCCAGTACAAATGGGTGTTATGGTTATGGAAAGAGTGATCACCAAGTGAGAAATTGCTCTACAGTCACGGCAAAGGGAAGAGAGGCCAACCAAGCTTCTCCTAGTGTTCCGGATGCTTATGCTACAACTAATAGTTATTTCTATGCACTTCAGGCTAGTGAGGACAGAGGAGCCCTTCCGGACGAAGGCACCGGTATGTTCATAGTTCCTTAAAGATGTGAATGTTTTATGTAAGTCCCTATGCTATTGTGTTATTTTGATGATTGGCCTTAGTATGGGTTTACTCCCAAGGTGGGGATGATGTGTTGGATAGTAAGGTTTTTGAGAGTTTTGACATCTTTATCACTTTCTTCTATTCCTATTAAAGCTTGACACCAAGAGTTCCTTGTAACTTGTTTCATGATTTGGAGTCATGTGTGATTTATGTATTTCCATGATCTCCTTATGTTATGCATGTTCTTGATGAATTATGTTTAAATTAGAAATTAGCTTTTATGATTTATGTTCCTCATGTTGATGTGTATTTAGTATGAGTTGGCTCTATGCTTCATGAGGTGAATTGTTGGCATTCCTAAATGTGATTTTTAGAAGTAATTGCTTAATTTGCTTAATGATGTTATGATGAGCATGATTTGAGTTGAAGAAGGAAATTCCTCCAATGAAATGAGAAATGTTAATGTTTTCATCCATAATGGGTTTGTAGATATAGTTCCTACTTCCTTGTGTTGCATTGACTTTATTGATATGGAGTTGATGTTTCCTCCTATGATTTGTGTATTATTTTGATATGTCATGCATGATGGGCTTCTAGTCTTGAGTCTTTAAATTCCGTAAGGTGTTTAAATGGTTCATTCGATGACGAATGTTACCAAGGGGGAGATAATGTAACACCTCGGAAATTAGTAGGTTAAACTAGAGCCTAACCGTGAGGGTTAACGTCAAGGGGCAAGGGTTTTGAGTGAACGACATGGCCAGGGGGCCAAGGCTGCCTAAAACTAGCCTAGCAACTGCCTACCATAACCAAGAGGGTCTTCACGGCCATTCGTTGTGCAACCCGTGGTAGGTGAGGTAGTGTGCCCCCAAAAGTGCCCAAGCCAAGGCTCCCCTTCACGAGCCACTTCATGGCTCGTGGTCATGACCATGGACCATGGGAAGGCTCGTGGGGTTGCCTTAGCCTCATGGGAGATATGCCAAGATAAGGGAGCTACTAGTCAAGGGACCACAGGCAACACCACGAGCCGTGGTGCCCTTGATGGATGGTGAAGGGGCTCGTGAAGTCCTCTTAGGCGTGTGGGAGGCGAGGCTTGAAGCCTAGATACTCCCTCAAGACCACGACCTTTACCATGACTCGTGATCTTGACCATGGATCATGGGAGGTCTCGTGGTCACGCCTTCAACTTTTAGAGGCCAAAACCCCAAGCCATAGCCACTGCCGAAAGACCACGGGCAGGACCATGACTCGTGGTCTTGACAATGACTTGTGGTCTTGACAATGACTCGTTGTCTTGACAACGACTCGTGGTCTTGACCACGACTCGTGAGGCCCTCTCGTGGTGCCTAGGAGTGGGATGCCTAGTCGAGGGTCAATTGTTAATTTCCTAATTAATTAGTTATTTTATGGGGTCAATTTTTATTGTTTTATATCACATATATAAATGGTTTTAAGTCATGAAACACACTATTTACTTTATTATTCCCAAACACACAAAATAGTCATCTTCTTCAAAATTTCTTTCTCTAGAAGTTCCCAAAGAAGAAGAAGTGGAGGCTAGGGCTTGAAGAACGAAGGTGTTTCTTCTCAAATTTAGGGGAAAACACCATTAAGGTAAGGTCACTTTTCATCCTTGATTAAATTTAATTCATGGAGCCCTTTCAAAAGATGATATCAAGTTTCCAAAATCCCCCAAAAAGCTAGGGTTTCAATCTAAGCATGGGTTCAATTCCAAAACGTTTTCAAAGGTTCATATGTGATGAATTATGAATAATTTTCTGAATTAATGATGAATTATGATGAATTTCCCCTCCGAACCTATGATTTCCCCAAAATACTAAATTGCAAATTGTGATTTGGATTTATTGATTATGAAAGCATATTGTATTGTTTATGTCTATATTGAATTAGTTATTGAATTATGATATTCCCCTTATCTATTTTAGTATTGTAGATGTTTGGTTTGATATTGATTCATTGTCTTGAGGGAAGTTTTCATGCAGGTTGATGTACGATCATGATGTTATGTAAATGCTTTATGAGTTTTATGAAAGTATTATGATCATGTCTAGAATGTAATTGTGTTATTATTGAAATCTCATTCTCAATTAACCACTCATGAATGATGATGTTCAAAGGTTTCTCCAATGTAATGTTGTATTTTGAATTGGTAGGCTTAGGAATCCTCTTCTTGTGTAAATGAAAGTAATGTTGATTGATGTATCTCTACGGTTAGGCATCCTCTTCTTATTTAATGAATGTGTATTGATTTAATGAATATGAATTGATAGGCCAATGTCATTCCTTTCATACATAACTAATGAAGTATTCTAAGGCTTTGTTTTGAATTGATAGGCCAATGGCATTCCTTTCATAATAAGTCAATGAACTAATGTACCATGAATCAATATGCCAATGGCATTCCTTTCGTGTGTATAATGATGGAATGATGAATCTGGAATCGATAGGACAATGGCATTCCTTTCATGATAATTCATTTAGCTATCCTAATAATGTACTGATGTTTGTGTAATCAATGAAACGTCTTATAGTTCGGGTGTCTACGATCGCGCAATAGTATAGTAACCCAAACAAGGGTTGGGATCGAGTCCCAAGGGATTGGTTTCAGAATTAATTAGAAAAATAAAATTTATTCTAATTAGTCGTAGCTAAAGACATTAACGATTAAAAACATTGTAAATTAAAGGGGGACACAAGAGTGTCAATTATCAATGGGGTTTTTTGTCACTAGTAAGTAAAAATAGCAAAATAAACAAAGATTTCTAAATAACGAGAGGGGATTCTTGGGATGTGATCGGAATACGGGTTAATCTAAATTATTGGGTACATGCTTTCGATAGAAAATTTATAGAGTAATAGTAACTAGGCTAAGCTTTACGTTGGAATAAACTTTCTCTCGAGAAACCTACCCTGTTTCAAATGGGTTCCTCTCGGACACCCACTTTCCCTATGAAGACCAGCCTATGCCTTACCCCACTCACTCTCTCGATCTAAGTGTTAGGATATGGGACTAAGGTTCACTCTCTTGAGTTGAACATCATGTCGACCCACTCCTTAGGTCATCAATATAATAGTCTTGGTTTCGCGACATCTCTCTCGAGCAAGCCAAAAACACAAATAAACTTGTGTTTGCAACTAAAAATTTGTTAAATTCATCCACAACTACTAGATGAAATCACCATTAAACTACATCTAATCTATCAACAAGCAAGACCCAACAACAATCTTAACCCATATTCGCTAAATCACACCCCAAGAATTGGGGTTTTTAGCCACACATCAAGAGATTGAAATTTATACCTAAATGAGCTTGCATTCAAATGGGTATGAAGATTTAAGTCTTGTTACATGCAAAGAATGAAGAATCCAAGAGACCCAAGTCCAAATCCTTGGAGATGAAACCCTCTTCTTCTTCAAGTTTTCAAAACCCTCTCAAACTCAGCAAAAATAAAAAGTACTAAAACTAATATATTAATTTGTTCCACACTAAAAATTTGATACTAAACTACAACTCTCAACGAGTATTTATAGTTCTCAAAAATATGTGTTGCAGCGGATCATTCGGTGACATTAGTCGGAATCGCCGATCAACTCGTCGATTCTCCCTTTGGTGTATTTCATCGCCGTCTTGCACCATCCTTCAGCACCGTCGTGCTCTGGGTCATTAGGCGACATGATACTACCTCGTGGAACTTCTCGGCAATGCGCTGACTTTTTTTTTTTTCCACCGACTTGATCCTTTCCTTCAGAGCTCAGCACACTGGAATAAAAGGTGAAGTAAAAACTTCGGCGACTTGCCAAGTGGACTCGGTTATCGTCAGGCCTTTGTTTCTTCGTTCTCTTTCTCCCTTTTCGTTCCTTTTTGCGACGTAGTGTCCATGCTTTCCTTCAAACTTCAAATACTTCAAACTTAAGTATTTTCATAAGATATTGAGATAAAATAAGCATTTGAGGACACAATTTCTATTAAAATATAACCCTAAATGAGTCCAATTTGTGGACAGATCATGTACCATGAATCAATAGGCCAATGGCATTCCTTTCATGTGTGTAATAATGTACCTTGGGTCGATATGTCAATGGCATTCCTCTCAAGTACAATAATGTAATGTGAATTAACCACTCTATGGGAATGGAGGCTAAGTACCAAGTGGATATGGTAAGATGGAAGCTTTCCCAATATTAGGTCGGGTTTCAATGAACTTCTTTCTCATCCCTTAACTATGTGACCACATAGGTTATTAGCTAGTGGATCCACCTAGGTTAAAATGTTACCGGTCTTACCTTAGGCAAGTAGACCAACCCTTTACGGTGTGGGATAGACACCGGATTCCATGTTAAGCTCACATGATCTATGTCGGTTAATTCTTATTCCCATCATGTGAGATACGTGCTATGGTTGCTTGAGAGGTTTTATGAAGTGTGGGTGGTAGTATGGGATGCCATCAATGCATTGCACGAGTAGGCTTTGAGAGGGCCATGGTGTTATTCTCCAATGTCCTAATGTCTAATGAATGAATGTGCTCTTAATGAAGCTAATTAGAATGTTGACTTAAATGCATAGTGTAATGATGCATGCTTTATTGGGATTGTATTATGAGTTACTTTCTTTGTCATGACTTATGAAATGTTCATGTTCCTTATGTATGAGTATTTTCTAAAGATGAAAAGGAAGAACGGTAAGTCCACTTTTGGTGGCCTCAAAGTGGTACTTAGTATGGATGGTGATATGGGATGCTATTCATACATTTCACAAGTATAGCTTAGGGTTACTTAAGGTGACGGCTTTAATGTGATGAAATGGCTTAAATGTTGGTTATGTTTTTATCTTATGCCTCTTATAATTATGTTCATGATGTTTCTCAAAATTGGAATATAACATGATTTTCAAATAAAAATGTCCTTTTAAGTATGGTTTTTTAATGGTTATCATAATTAGTACATTTTTGTGTGCTAACCCATATTTCTTCTATTTTTCTACAAAGTGTAGGTTCCGAGAAGTAAGTTGATTTCTTCTAGTTCATGCTTGAGTTTACTATTCATCAAGTTTATGGTATGTCCTCATGGATCTGAGGACAAGTTCTTTATTCTCATTTCATTTCTTTGTTGTACTAGACACTTATTAGACTTTCTATTGTAAAGGTTGTAACCCTAGTTTTGATTCAAATGTATTAGATGGCCATGTGAGACAAATAGACCTCCACTGTTTGAAGTGATTATTTTAGATTGTATGGATTTAAAGAAAAAATTTAAATTCCGCACTATTTCTATTATCATATGTGATGACATGCTATGAGGCTTGTATGAGACTTTTCGGAGTCTTATACACCGTGTCACATCTGGGGTGTAGGCTCGGATCGTGACAAAAGTAAACTCAACTGACCTTCAAGGAGTTTGATTGCATCTACATGAGAGTTCACTCTAGTATTCAACGACGAAAAATCAGCCTTCATTCCTTTTCGAAAGTAATCCGAACCTTCAACTTTGTCAAGGATGCGAGATAACAAGTCATTCGCTCGGGGGCTGCTTGCACTCCATTTCAACTTCAGACTTTTACGTGATTGAGTGTGGTCTTCTTCATAATCATCCTCCCTTCTCCAATAGTCACTTTGCTCAGCCCATCCTTGATGATATCTTGTTTCCTATTCCTCTTTGTGAAAGTTCCAACCTTGATTCCCACCTTGTTGTAAATAGCGTGGGTGGAAACCCTCCTCATATCTCTTGGAATTCCAACCATGATTCTTCCCCAGTTTTGAATAACTCGAGAAAGGATCCTCATCAACTCTAAACATTCCATTTGCCCCTTTTTGCTTCTTCACATTTCCTAAAACATGCTCGTGTAGTAACTCCATTTGGGCCAGCATCATCTTGATGTTCTTATCCCTTTCTCTCTCCTTATCAAGTTGCTCTTGAGTCATTCTAAAATAAAAAGGTGAAACTTGATCTTCTTGAGTGTACCATACTTGATTTATTTTTGTCATATCATCAAGAAGAAATGAAGCCACCTCAAATGATTGAAACATTATTCCCCCTCGAACCAATTAGTCAGCCACTTCTTTATTAACCGAGTCAAGACTCTGGTAAAAATGTTGGAGTAGCAAATCATTTGGTAGCGCTTGAGTTGGGCATTTAAGTAAGAGTTTCTTGAACCTCACCCATGTTTAGTGGATGGGTACACCTTCTAATCGCTTAAAACCTTGAATGTTATCTCTGAGTTTTATCATCTTCGATGGGGGAAAGAATCTTGCATAGGATTCCATAATTAGCTCATCCCATTATGTGATGGAATTTCTTGGTAAATCAACCAACCACTTGCTAGCCTCCCCCGTCAAAGATAGTGGAAATAACCTGAGCTGGATGGACTCTTGTGACACATTCTTGAATGAAAATGGGTTGCACACCTCTATAAAATTCCTTACATGCTCATGTGGATCTTCATGATCTAGCCCTCCATAGAGTCCCCTCATTTTGAAGAGATGAATAGTCGTGCTAGTATCCTCAAATATTGCATTTCCATCAGTTGGTGGTGGGAAAATTCCACCCATTTAACCTGGTTGAGATGGGTTGTAAACACTATTGATATCATCGATACCATCCTGATGACCTATTTTTCTACCTTCCACCTCTGCCTCAGTCATTATTACTTCTAGTTATCCCACTCAACTTGAGCACGATGCCACCTAAATCAATTCAACTACAGCCGACAATTCACAAGCAAAATTTTGATAAAAGAACTCTAAACAATGCTACTCCCCGGCAGCGGCGCCATTTTGATTAACGTTTCAAGGAAACTTCATCCAATTCTAGGTATCAATGAGCGTTAATCAGTATAAACCCAATTGAATAAGTTGGGGTCGATCCCACAGAGAGTAGCTTTCTTTGAATTTGAATATGAAAATATGACCGTGACCTTTTCTGCTAAACAAACACCACACTTAACAAGTTTATAAGTTAAACTCCAAGATGTTGTTACCAACCCACTTCAGAAATCAACAAGGAACAATCAAATAATGATATAACACTTGGGAGATTGACTAACCAATTGTCGAATTTAACTTAACGGGTGTACATCATTACTAACAATGTAAATTCGTTGTGGGTAGAATCGACTTATAGTAAGGCAATTTTTTCTCGAACAATTACCTTATTTCTGCTGAATTCTCTTGAACTTCAACACTATCAACAGGAAGCCCGACTCACTTTCTCATTAAATCTACTCTTTCGAGCTAGATACAAAGGCTGAATCTCAAGTTTCACTTTCCCAAGCTGAAACTGTCATGACCCACTACCAAGGATGCCAAATTACTAAGTTGGCTCTATACTTCTCTCTCGAGCAAGCAAAAAACTCTGAACTATATTGCACTAAATATGCAATAATGAGGTTAAACCACAGTAATAATTTAGACCCACTTCATATTAACACTAAAATAAGCTAATTGATGTCACTCATTTAATCATATGTAACAATTGGTCACATTGTCAAACCCCCAAGGTTAGGGTTTTAACCAATCATAGCAAAAAGATGAAATTCAATACTTGCCACATTTTCCATAGCTGGGTAAACAAAATTCGAAAGTCAAATTTGAATAATATCTTCTCTATTACAAAATCCAAAATTAAAAACCTTGCTAAAATCACTTGACATCAACAATAGTAATGTTTTTGCTCTCTATCTTTTGTTCCTCACAATTTCTAAATGCATTCTCTCTCTTGCAAAAATAAATTCATGCAAGTCTGATGTGTGGATTTTTGGGGACTTTCAGCGAGGATAGTTGGACTTCACTGAATGTTTGGCGACTCGCCGATCGACCTTCGTTTCACCTTCATTCTTCACATCTTCTTAGCCCAACTACTGTAATTTTAGGCCAGCCAAATCGAGATAGCCATTTCATTTCATGGTGCACTTTTTTTCCTTTTAACTCACCCATCAACACTTAACAGAATCTCCATAAAAACTTTTGGCAACGAGGTCATCCTTCGCCGATGTGATCGGCAACACGCCGTATGAATTGCTTCTCGCCAAAGTTATTCCTAATCCAATCTTAGAGCTCTGTAAATTTAGGCGATAGAGGAGCAACTTGGCGATTTACTGAGTGATTTCGGTGACCATCAAGCTTGTGTTACCTCTTCTCTTTTTCAGTTTGCGTTGTCCCTGTTGACCATTTCTGTCCTAGCTTCGTTCCTCAACCCATGTATCTTAAAATCAATGTTTTTACATCAGTTATTAGCATAAATGGAGAATTTTAGGACATTAAATCTATGCAAACAAAGCCTTAAATGAGTCAGAATCTCAGACTCATCAGGGGGAAGGCTATGGGATTTGAGGGTTGTTATTTTGTTAAAGGAGTTATTGGCAGGGGCCTGTTCTGCTTCTTTTTGCGACTGTTTTGGTTGGGTTTTTTTGATGATTTGGTCTATAGGTATCAGAGTTGGAAGAAACTTTGATTGGGGGGCGGGGTTTAGGATCTATAGAATTGTTTCCCTTGTGTGTGATCACCTCATTTTTCCCATTCCCATCAACCTGCACAACACCATTACCTTTCTCATGCTCATTTTGATTAACATAATTCGTAGTGTTGTAGGGCACATTCTTATGATTATGTTGATTGTGATAAGTGTGAATTGACTTTCCTGATATGCAATTGTTGTTGTTGATTGGATATTCCTCCTCATGACCTTTGTTTTTTTGGGTGTTGTTCCCACTGGAGTTGTTCATCTCCTTAATCTGCACAGTGTTCTTGCATTCAAAGTAGAAGTTTCAACCTATGGATTGTGTTCTTTGGATCTTACCTCAGCATTGCCATGTTGGTTCTCGATGTTTTTCAAGCCTTGTTCCTCCTCTTGATTTTCATTAACATTTGGGACTCTGCAACAACCTGATTTTGCTTTGAGCTCTTATCCCCTTCCAAGGAAGAGTTTTTCAATTGGATTTCAGTTGTACTTTGTTGAGTTGTGGTCCTCATTTCCTTCGTTGGAATACCCTTTGAATGCTCTTCCAAAATTTTGTTCGCCTGAGCTCTGGCGACTTCAACGGAATCTTCCCTGGAATTGTATCTTCTTTACTTATAGTTTTTACTCACTTGTTTAGGTGTGCTGGGTTCAAAAGAATCTATAGTAGTGTTTTGTGTCTCCAGAATCTCTCTCGATTTTGGAAAAATTCTCCGAGCACTTTGAGGCAATTCTGAAGATTATTTTCCGAAAATATCCTCAGCAAATCTCCAAAACAGTAAGATAGAATCATGTGATTTTGCAATTGTAGGTAGATCTTGAGGTGTACAGTCCATTCAATTAATTGGAACGATTGGAATCACTCCAGATTTTTCCATGGAAATAATTTCTTGTTCCCACTTTAATCTGTCTTTCGAAAGATAAACAATGATCACTGGGTTGGAATTCATATTCGTGGAGTTGTGTTTCGAATTTGTGGGTGATTCCTTTTGGAAAAGCTTCATCTCCCCGGTGGGCATCTGTTCCCTTTGATCTGGGGCATAGGACCACCGCCAGTGGCTCTGCAACCATTCTGGTGAAACTGTAGACGTGCGCTCCTAGTGACCGGTAGCATATTTCTTGGGAGCAAAAGTTTTAGAGAGAGAAAAAATTCATGAAACGGGAAAGCGATGGGTTTAGGGTTTCTTAGGGCTTAGGGTTTAGGGTTTAGATTTAACCCCCTAATGTTTATTGTTTATTATTTAAGGTTTGAGGGTTTAAGCCTTATGGTTGTGCGTTTAAGGTATACTCCTTAAGGTATAAGCCATACGGTTAAGAATTTTTTGTAGGGTTTACAATTTTTTTATGATTTAGGCCCTAATGATTAGGGTATACTGTTTAGATCCTACGATTTAGGGTTTTTAGGGTTTTTAAGGTTTTTAGAGTTTAAAGTTACTCTTTTTTATTGTTAGGGTTTGTTAGGTTTAGGGGTTTTAAGGTTTTCTTTACGGTGTTTTTAGGTTTAGGAATTTTTAGGGTTTTTCGTACGGACTTTTTAAGAGTTTTTTGTGGTTCTTTTAGGGTTTTAGGATATTTTAGGGTTTAGGGTTTATTAGGGCTTAAGATTTAGGGTTTAGGGTTTATTAGGTGTCATGACCCAAGGGTACCCCCTAGATGTAACATGGTGTATAGAACCCCGAAAGACTCAATACAAGTCACTTACCATATCATAACATAAGAAATAGAACAATATGAGTAAAAACGAATTTCAAGTCTAAAATTTTCATAAAAGAAAAGCAAAAGTCTAGATTTAGGTCTCAACATAGCCATCTATTACAATATTAGAATGAAATAGTGCCTAGCCCTTACAACATGTCCAAAAAGGGAAATACAAGAAATGAAACTACATCATGAGAAAAAGTCATCCTCGAACCATGAGGACTCACCAACAAGCTCGGAAGATACACAAGTCCAAGCTTTAGCCACTAGAATGATCACCTCTAGAACCGAACCTTACACTTGGGGAAAATGTAGGAAAAGTAGGCGTTATTACAAAAATGCACTAAGTATGATAGCCATGCATAAAAACATTGAAAACATGCTAAAAGGGACATTTCATTTGACAGTATGCAATTTATCAATTGAAACATGATTTGAGAGTTTAGAGAGCATAAGTCATAAAAACATAGTCAACATAATCATCTTCATCATAAAAGCCTTTGAGAACTTATAAACAATGCTAATTGAGTAATCATCGTTCATGATTCATATTCTTGTTCTTATTGTTGTTGTGGGAATAAATCTTAACCGTCATGAGACCATGTGAGCTATACATGATCCCCTTGGTGTTACCTAAACCAAACAAGATTGTCCTACTTGCCTATGGTGGAACAATACTTTTAGCTTAGGTGCATTCACTAGCTAAATAACCTATGTGGGCACATAGTTTATAGGATAAAGAGATTGCTTCTAGAAACCCGGACTCAACTAGCGTAAAAGGTTTCCATCTAATGAGACATACTTTGGGAACCCGGACTCAAATAGCATAGAAGGTTCCATTGGAAGCCAGACTCAACTAGCGTAAAAGCTTCCATCTCATATACACTATCCACTCGGTGCTAAGCATTAATTTCCATGGAGTACATATTAAGTCTTGACTTAAATTCAACATAATTCATAGGATAACTGTAGCGGCCCTTTCGAAAAGATACTACCACTTAAACAAGAAATCTAATTAAATACTTGTGACATTTAAAAGAGGTTAACTATGGCCATATTGACTTTAATGTAGTAGAGGGATTAGATGCATAATGACCTCCGAAAAGTAATTTAAGCAAATAACCGACAAGCTTTTCATATACATATATATATATATTATCCTCACACTCAAGGATGAAATAACAAGAATATTACAAGCTTCCGAGTACCGAAATCAGCCCGCTCATGCTTCACACAAACATTCATAAAGTAATAGTAGATTCAGGATATTACAAGACTTGGGTTTACACACACCCCAAAAAGAACAAACATATAGCGATACTTATATTAAAACCCATGGTGACATGACCAAATCAGCACTCAAATTCGCCAAGTAAATATACAAAACATAGATCATGTACAAGTCCTAAGGTTTATACAAAATATATATGCCTATATGCAAATGTAATCTTCCTTAAAGTTTTCAAAATCTCCATCTTCAATGGCCAACTTCAAGCATCATCTCGAACAATCCCTACGCTAGAAACAACTATCGCTAAGCATATAGCTTAGTGGTGTAAAAACTATAAGTTTGGAGCCCTCAATTTCACCAAGTTACCATTCTCAAGTTAAGGGCAGCATAATTGAACATACTAAATAAATTAATTAAACAATATATAAAGAGCATAAAGTTTTATATTTAAAGATCCAAATGTCAAGAACGCTCATAGCACATATATCCAAGAGATTCAACAACAAGGCTCACCCAATATATACATCACGTCATCACACCAAGCACAAGTAGGTATCAAGAAGGGTAAAAACCCAATAATCACGAGAACCAAGAACCATATTAAAAATGGCTTTCTAGTTCGTACTAAAATGGACAACTTCCATTCTTAAGACGGACTAAAAATCCAGAGTCAAGATGGTAAGTGATTCGAATCAAGAGGCATGCCAAGAGTGACAAAGTCACAGCCACAAGAAGGACAAGGTCCCAACAAGAGTGCTAAGTGATCAAACAATCCGTACAAGTGGGCGAGTTACACAAGCATCTTTAATGTATTAAAGAATACCAATACGACAATGCAAAGTGACAAAAGGTAACCAAGGTACCAAAGTAAACTTTCAGATATACCAGCAGGTAAAAAGAGTACAAGTATAAGTTTATACACAAACCTCAGTGCTTTATCAAAGAAACAGTCCAACACAACTTCGCGAGTTCTGACCGTAGGCCAACCAACGTTTCAAGGTCCTCAACTTGTTCACGAGTATATACAACCTTAAAAATACAATTAAATAACTTCTTTAATTCCTATCAGCTCAATAATGTAGAAGTAAAACATGATTATCATCACAAGTAAGCTTAGCCTGTACAAATACGACTATGCTCCCAAAACAGTGATTCTGGCCAGCCTAGTACCTCATGTCGCAACTTAGATTTGAAAAGGAAAACGGAGAAACTGGACTGTATATCCTTCATGAAAGATGTAGGTACGTCTCTTAAGGTTGAAAAAAATCAATAATAATCGCAAAATATACTTTGTACAAAAAGATATCATTGATACACTAACAGTTGTCCATACAGGATTTCTAAATCCGAAATCTGGACAGAACTTGTCCTATGTTGCGTCCCATATTTCGAATCCATAACCGCTAAATTAGAGTTTTACATAAACATAGGAGTTGTAGGTATACAGATTAGCTTTCTAAATCATATTTATTCACAGTAAACTAAGTTCTATAGAGAGAGATATCCATAAAATACCAAACACTACCCATCTCAGAAACAGATTTCGTCACTTACCAAAAGAAGAGTGTGTCTCCAATTCCAGCAAAAAAGGACCTAAGTTTTTCTCTTGTGATTTTGATAGTAATAGAGTTAGAGAGATTTCACCAGGTTTCCTAGAGCTAAGGAACACGAATTTCACTATAGAGGAGGTGTAAACATATAGTCAGCAAAAAATAATGTTTATCCCCTTCACAACTGTTCAAAGGTGCTGCCCAAATAATTGTAGGCTGCCCAAAAAGCATACATATATACCTATATGTATATACGTAATACCAACACTTTCAATTTATATGTAATTCTAATTAAAAAATTATTTAATACCCCCATACAATGCCTTAAATTACGATCACAATTATGTCAAGCAAGATTGCAAATATCACAAAATTTCAAGTTCCCAAAATGAGAATAAAACATATTGTAGTAATTAAGCAATGGTGTATCGACATGCGAAGGTTGGTCTAGTATTTAGGGGCGTTCGAACTCTCTCCCCCTTAAAGAAATTTCGCCTCAAAATTTACCTTACACTAACCCCGGAACAAGTGCGGATACTGGGTCCTCATGTCTTCTTCTCTTTCCCAAGTAGCTTCTTTTCCAGAATGATTCCTCCAAAGTACCTTTACTAAGGGAATTCTCTTGTTCCTAAGTTGCTTTACTTCTCGAGCTTGAATTATAACAGGTTCTTCCTTATACGTCAAGTCAGAATTAACCTCAATAGATTCAACTGGAAGAACATGAGATGGATCAGAACGATATCTTCTGAGCATAGAATCATGGAAGACATTGTGGATCTTGTCTAACTCAGGTGGCAAAGCCAATTTATATGCAACTGGTCCAACCCTTTCAAGTATCTAGTAAGGTCCAATAAATCGGGGACTAAGTTTTCCTTTCTGGCCAAATCTCATAATCTTTTTCCATGGAGACACCTTTAAGAATACTTTATCTCCAACTTG
>JAJOOS010001004.1:0-57604 GCA_029582725.1 Solanum chiquidenum | reverse complement strand
GTGTTTCATCATCTTCACTATCAATATCCAAATTAAAATATATTTTATCAACCATTCGTGATGCACCTTCATCTTTGTAATGTGGGTTTAACAAACAAGCGGTTAAATAAATTTGAGGAATAGGAATAAAATATTTTTTAAATTTTTCAATCATTTTCTTAACAGATTCTTCAAATCTTGGTTTATTTTTGAATTTATAAAATTTACTAGAAATAACATAAATATTAGATAAAACAGAGCAAATAGTTGGATAATAAAGTGCAGATATTTTTTTTGTAGTTAACTAAAAAACTTTTAAGAATTCAATAAGTTTTTTTATGTCATTCCAATCATTATCATCAAGTCTATATGTCATATTTGAATTATGAGCATTCCAAACCATTTGTACAAGTTTCCTATATTCATAAGTGATTTCAAGCATTTCATATAAAGAATTTCATCTAGTACACACTGATTTTGAAATTTTTCTAGGTGGAAGATTAAATTCACGATAACGATTTTCAAAATCTCTGCGTCTAGACTCTAGACTTAACTTGACATTTAAAAATAAATGATATGCAGTTTCAACTTGTATGCAACCATCATTATACATTGCTATATCATCTCTAACAATCAAATTATATATGTGTGCAGAACACCTAATATGAAAATCATCAATATAAATAGGGCAAAGAGACAATTTTAGTATTTCAACAGCAGTTTTATTATTAGAAGCATTATCTAAGGTGACACTACTTATTTTATCACAAATTTCATAGTTTTGTAAAACATCTATAATTGTTTGAGCTATATAACTATCGATTTTATGCATTTCACAATATTTATAACCTAAAATTCTTTTTTGCAAAGTCCAATTTTCATCAATCCAGTATGCAGTAATAGTGAAATAATCATTACCATTTACACTACGGTTCATATCAGAAGTAATAGCTATTTTACAATTATTATAATAAAATAAACAACGAAGATATTGAAAATATTAAGCTTGATAATCAAATATAGCCTTTTTAATTGTATTTCTAGTAAAACTTTTAAAGTGTGGATTATACACAATTTGAATATAATGAATAAAACCAGAATTTTCAGCAAAACTAAATGGTAAACCCATAACAACAATCATTTTAGCTAATTCTTCAAGATCTTTTTCTCTACTATATGACTGTTGTATACTAAAGCCAAAAATATTAGACGGATTTAATTGTGTTTGGACCATATTAGAGCCCTTTACTCCTACATTTTCAGGAAGGGTGGTACTATTCTTTTTAGCTTCGGCTACAACTTTAGCATGCAAAAAATTATTTTTACAACATGACATTAAATGATTACTCAAATATCCCATCCCACCCTGTTTTCCTACAATTTTATGATTCATTCTATGTTTACATTTATTACAAATAACTTGTGTTTTATCTTCATTTTGAGTTATAAATTGTCACACAACTGATTTCTTAGCGCATTCTACCTTAGTCCTAGGATGCACGGGGGAACGGGAGCAGGACAACAAAAGGTAGCGGGAGGGGAAGAGGGATTGGGAGTAGGAGTAGCCGTAACTGACTGAATTTCAGCATCATCATATTCATCAACATTATTATCAAAACTATCAACATCATCATGTTCATCATCTTCAGGTAATTCCTCGTCAAAATTACCAAGCCTTCTTTGTAAATGTTCATGATAAGGATCTAATCCACTATTACTATCAATATTAAAAACAGTTTCATCAACATGCATATAATCATCCGTATTTATTCTTAATTGAGAAGTTTTTTTAGTTTTAGATTTAGAAGTACTATCGGTTTTTTTATTTTTCTTGAATTTTGAGGTAGATAAATTAGTAAACGAATTAACTATGGTTGTTTTACCCTTTTCAATAATGTTTTTATCAAAATTCATATTCAAATATAAAAAGTGAGTAAATTATATATAGTACAAAAATGTAATGCAAAGTTTTAACCAAAATAAATAACTAAATAAGTAGAGACTAGAGACTAATTACTCACAAAATAAATAATTAAATGCAAACAAATTAATAACTAAATGAAAAGTGAGTTGGAACGAATGTACCAAACGTCTACTTAAAAAGGTAGACGTGTATGACCGAAAGCCAAAAATTGAAAGTTGAATTTTGAAGCTCCAATTTCCAAATATCAAATTCGTAATTTTAACGAGAATAAGAGAGTAGAGAGTAGAGAGAGTAGAAGAAAATATTTTTGTGAGTGAAAATAATGAAAGATTGGGGGTATTTATAGTTTTAAAAAAGGATGAAACTGTAGTTTTTAGAAGGTTGGATTATTAAAAAAAGTTTGGGGTTAAGGAGGTGTAAAGGGGAGTTATGGGGGTGAAAGAGTCGTTGGTGTGGGCCCAAAAGTCGTTGCCCAACGACTCTCACGGGCTATAAATTAAGATTTTTTTAAAAAAAACCAATTACCAGACCGGATCGGGACCAACCGGTAAATCCTGATTTCTGTCCCATTAACCCTCCCAAACCCGCTACTAACTGAACCTAACCGGAATAAGTCAAAACCAGAATCGTCACCTCTCGATTACATTGCCAGACTTACTTACATGTCGCAACAGAATAGTCATATCTTGCAACATATAACTTACACATATTGTTACAACATGTGATTTATGTGTCACAACAAAATAGTTATATATAGTAACATATGACTTACATGTCGTAATAGAATAGCCATATATTGCAACATATAATTTACGCCTGCAACAATATGTAATTTATTTGTCATAACATAACAGTTATACGTAGAAATATATGATTTACATATTGCTACAAAATAGTCCATTTTGCAACATATAACTTACACATTTTGTTATAACATGTGAATTATGTGTCGCAACCGAATAGTTATATATAACTACATATGACTTACATATCCCAACAGAAAAGTCATATGTTGACACATTTTTCTTAGACAAGTGATTTATGTGTCATAACATAACAGTTATATATAACAACATATAACTTGCATGTTATAATAGAATAGATATATGTTGCAACATATAACTTACGCATATTGAAACATGTGATATATTTGTCACAACGTAACAGTTATATGTAGAAACATATGGCTTACATGTCACAATAAAATAGTCATATGTTGCAATATGTAACTTACACATATTGTTACAATATGCGATTTATATGTCGCAACAGAATATTAATATATAGCAAAATATAACTTAATATCGCAACAAAATAGTCATATGTTGAAATATAAAACTTACATGTTCCAACAGAATAATCATATGTGGCAACATATAACATACAGATGTATTAGTACTAATTATTTTTTGAATTAATTTCTTCATTGGTATGAATTATTTTATAAATTATTTTTTTTTGATACAATAAATGGATGGATTATTTATAGGAATTATTTATCGTGGTGAATGAATCGAGAAGAAAAATTGATATATTTGACATTAGAAGAATGATAAGAAAGGGGAATGGTTGATACAGATGACTGTCGTCGAAAATATTTTGTATGATTATCTTGTAAATATAGTCATCCAAAGTTGTGGACTCAATTGTCAACTGAATGCAATGCTTAATGCGTACCGTTATATGCTTGAAATTGTAAATCCATGAAGCAAGACGACATTATCGCTTGATGAAAATGGGAGGTTCAAGTACTTCTTTGTATCATATATCGCTTGGATGACTGGCTTTCAACAAATGAGAAAAGTAATAACCGTTGATTGGATATTTTTGAGGAGCAATTTAATATGAAATTGATGTTCAAAGTGTTACATCTTCCTTTTATTTTTTTGATTATGGTCCAAAGTAATAAAATATGCTCGAATTTGACATTTTTCATTACTAAATTGCTTAATTTATCTATTAATGCATTCATCAAATTGTTATTTATGCCAACATATGAACATGTTGAATTTTGCAACAGATTTATTATATGTTGCAACATATGTATATCCCAATATGTGATTTTTGGAATTCATTCATTTAAATTGTGATCTAATACAAGATGTAGTCCTACAATATGTCTAAGTATAAAATTATGGTCTAATATAATATATTTTATCAATTCTATCAATTATTTTTATAAATACTATTATACCATTTGTTCATCATACAATGAATAACTAATTTCATATGATAGTTATATAACACCATTAAAAATCATTGTTCAATGTGTTATAGCATCTTTTTATTGCTTAATTATGATTCAAAGTACTAAAATATGATCCAAATTGACAATTTTCATTGTTAAATTACTTAATTTATCGATTAAACCATCTATCAAATTATCATATGTGGCACCAAATGTACATTATGTTGGATAAAATATTGAATTTTGCAAAAAAAATTACAACAGATCTATCATATGTTGAAACATATGTACATCCTAACATGTGTTTTTTTTGTATTAATTTAATTAATTTGTGACCTAATATAACATGTAGCCCTAATATATAGTTCTACAACATGTTTAAGTATAAAATTGTGGACTAATACAATAACTTTCATCAATTTTATCTATTATTTTTACAAATACTATTATATCAGTAGTTCATCATACAATGACTAATTAATTCCATATGATAGTTATATAACACCAATGAAAATTGTTGTTTAAAGTGTTATAACTTTTTTTAATGCATAGTTATGGTCCAAAGTATTTATGTATGGTTCAATTTGATATTTCTTATTATTAAATTGCTTAGTTTATGAATCAACCCATCCATCAAATGATCATCGTTGGCAACAGATGTACATTGTGTCGGATAAAATGTTAAATTTTGTAACAGAAATTACAACTGATATGTCATATGTTGCAACATATTTATATCCTAACATGTGATTTTTGTTATTAGTTCAATTACATTTTCACCTAATACAACATTAAGACCTAATACATGGTCCTTCAACATGTCTAAGTATAAAATTATGGTCTAATACAATAATTTTAATCAATTATTTTTATAAATATTATTATATCACTAGTTCATCATATAATGACTAAATAATTTCATATGATAGTTATATAACACAATTGAAAATCGTTGTTCAAAGTGTTATATAATCTTTTATTGTGTAATTATGGTCCAAAGTACTAAAATAGGGTCCAATTTGACATTTTTCATTATTAAATTTCTTAAATTATCTATTAACTTATCCATCAAATTGTCAACTATGGCAACAAATATCCATTTATTAGATAAAATATTGAATTTTGCAACGAAAAATGCAATAGATCTATCATATGTTGCAACATATGTATATCCTAACATGTGGTTTTTGGT
The DNA here is from genome assembly GCA_029582725.1 of Solanum chiquidenum. Lineage (NCBI taxonomy): Eukaryota > Viridiplantae > Streptophyta > Magnoliopsida > Solanales > Solanaceae > Solanum > Solanum chiquidenum. The sequence continues at coordinate 52,321 of JAJOOS010001004.1, read as the reverse complement.
ATTAATTCAATTAAATAGTGACCTAATACAAAATGTAGCACTAAAATATAGTCCTACAACATGTCTAAGTATAAAATTATGGTTTAATACAACAATCTTGAATTCCTCTATTTTAATGGTGATACTATTTACATGTACACATAATTGACATATGTTGCAACAGATTAAAATACGTAAGTACTTTATAAAAGTAATGGGCAAACCCAACCTTTAAACTGGTCCAATCGGCCTATTAATATATTTCTAGAAGGGATATAAATTAGAATTTTTATTTTTATTTCAAGAAGAGGGTTTTCATTTTTTCCTCGCCACTTCTATTTCTCTCTCCGCTTCGCTTTCTCTCTCTTCTCTCTTTTCGCATGGATCTTGGATCTCTGAAGTGCGTGAGATATAATGATGTTATTTATTTTATTAGTCTTTTCTGTTCTTTATTTTTCAAGACGCAACTAATTGATTGGGGTTTGGTTAAACCAAATTAATAAATAAGATTCGTATGTCATGCACTGTCAAATCAATAAAATCATTAATTTTACAATATGACCATTGGGTAAAAATGAATTTCTTTAAATACAGCTCAATACTAGAGGTCTCATGAATGAGTTTTGTCTGTTTTTGTTACTTTTGATATAATATCAAGTAGTGCAATATTGAATTGAATTTGTAATGATGAGAATGATCCCATGTTGGGTGTGAAAATATGTTGCAAATATGAAGACTTACTTTCACTGCAAACTTAATGGTCGAATAACAATTCAGGTCAAAGATTTTGGTCTTGTCTACGCTATCATGTATGTACATTTCTACATCTTGGTCTGGAGATCTATTGTTAGTCTTTATTTTGGTTTTTGTTTAATTTATTTTTCTTTATGGTGTGTATTTTAGGAGAATGCATGCAACTTCTTTAGATGGAGGGATCGTGAAGATGTTGACATATGATTCAAGTTCGTTATTCTTAGAATTGCGAAGAGAATTAAAGAGTTGGAAATTGATGATGAACATATTAAAATAAGTAACGAATGGGTGATGAATGAGAAGAAGAAGACCAAATATTATAACAACTGGAAGCTAATCTTAGTGTTGATTGTTGTGGTCTTTTTTTCTATTTTTAAGCATTACCAAGAAGAATACTATGAAGGATGGAAATTATTATATAGGTGTGTACAACCATTAAAATTATCATAGTTAATGAAATAAACAAACATAGTTTTGCACTTATGTTGTAACATTTCTACTTGCAACAGATGAGACATATGCTGCTACAAATTACTAATGTGTTGCAATATATGAGTTAAATGTTGCTACAGATGCCTCAAATCTTGCAACATATCACCCTTATGTAGCAACATTTGATCATTTGAGGCATATGTTTGCTACAAATGACCAATGTATTGCTACATATAAGTCAAATATTGCAACAAATGAGGCAATATATGAGTTAAACGTTGCTACAGTTGACTCATTTGTTGCTATAGATGCCTCAAATGTTGCAACATATCATCCTTATGTAGTAATATTTGATCATTTGAGGCATATGTTTGCTACAAATGACCAATGTATTGCTACATATGAGTCAAATATGTAATATCTCACAATTTGAAATAATTAGGAAAAAACTTATAATTGGAAATAGTCATTTTTGGAAGGAATTAAAATCTGAAAAAAATTGTTTAAGTTAAGAAAAGTGAGTTTCTGGTCAAGTTCAAACGGCCATAACTCCTAGCTCAGAATGAGTTAGGTGTAGTTTCAGAGATGGTTGGTAAGCCCTTGGAATGATCTTTCTAACGCCACCAAATTTGAACGATTCTGAGTTCGTATGAGTAATTTATGCCCTTTGAAAGTTGAGTTGTTCAAATAAGGAAATGTTCAATCCAAATTTTGAAAGGGCAGCTTGGTCTTTTCCTTACCCTTTTATTTGATTTCGTTTTTGGTGATTAATTAGGGGTCTAAGCTGAGTTATATCAGTTTACACTTTTACCAAGAGGAGTTAGGGTTTTGAGAGAAGAGAAAAGAAAAGGAGAAAGGAGGAGAAAGGAGAAGAACGTTCAAGTTCTGTCAAGATCGTCGTGGTTTGCTTGTGGATTTCCTCGGGGTGATCCCTACTAAGGTATGTGAGATCTTTTCATGTTGGGTTAGTTCACCCACACACCAACTTGTTTCAATCCAATTATTTTGAATTGTTTACATGTTGAAGAAGTGAGGTTCTTGAAGAACAAATGGTAGAATTCTTGTTGATTGAGTTGTTGATGCTTGGGGGTGAGTTGATTCATGTTTCCGAGTTATATTGGTTGTATATTGAGGGTACAATTGATCCTAAGTATTTGGGGAAGGAACGATGGAAGTTAGGGAGGTTTAGAGAGGAAGAACGGAAGAGAAAAGTCGGAAGTCGCTGGGCAAAAGGGTTGGGACGCCGCACCTACCAGAGCGCCACAAAAACTTTTCTGAAGTTTGGCCTCTGGCGTGTCGCGCCAGACAGAGCGCCAGCCAGAATTCTCTGAAGTTTGAGGGCTGGCGCCCCGCGCCTCTCAGAGCGCCAGGGACGCCAGTTCTCCTCATTCGTTCCCCACCTTTTCGTACTTGTTCCTAAGCAATGTACCTATGTTTTCTAGTTGTTTCCAACACTCTAAGGTACATCTAAACATCATGAAATCATTGATAAACATGATATCATGAACCTTGAATCCATAATCTAATTCAAGGAAAGTTAGGATCAAAGTTAAAGAAGTTAAGAGTCAAGTATAGAAGTTAAGAAGCAAGTCAAAACAAAGTTTCTTAAAGTTTTCAACAGTCTTTAATAGTGTTTTAAATTCATTTTTAGACTCGAGTTTTCAAGTTAAAAAAAGAGTAAGAGTTGAGTTCATTTCTCAAAAAGCTATTAGGGAACTAAGTATTCCCAAAGAAGTTTATTTATATTTTCACATTTGAGCAAGAAAAGGAAACATCGATTCCAAGAGAGCTTTTAAGCTGATTTATTGAGCAATTATCTCAAACCAAAGAAGAAGTATGTTTTTAAACATAAAGAACTAAGTATATTTTTGGAAGTAGTATTGAGCACCGATATGGGGATGCGAGTTCATAATAACTCAAGTATCCATAAACCATGTAGTCATCATGGGTAGAAAAGGGTTATAATTTTTAGATGAATCCTTTTCACAATAGACTAGTGGATCCACTTAGTGAAGTTAGCTTCCTATATCACGGCAAGGTATAGGATGGGCCTCGGCAGCGAGAGGTAAAGCGTTGTATCATCAGTATAGTTCTTAAGTGATGGTTGTCGGTTAGAGAAACTCTCACAGCAGTAGTAGCATGGTTCCTCAAGGGGTTCTGCTTAGTGTGAATGGGGGTATGAGACTTCATTCATGCATTGCACAAGTAGACTTTGAGAGGGAGCATGGTTTGTTTGTATATGATATTATGATTATGAATTGACAACATATTTTAAACAGTTTTCTTTTTCTTTATATTGCACTTATTTTAAACTGTTTTATAATGAAATGAGTTCAGTTAAGTATTCATGAGTTGAGAAAAGTCAAGGTAAGTGTTTCTTTCAGAATCCTTTCAAGCCTATATCTGTTTTAGCATTCCAACTCGCAAACTCGTACATTCAATGTACTGATGTCAGTTGGCCTGCATCGTATTATGATGCAGACGCAGGTAACTAGGATTGACATCCAGCACATCGTTGATCCAGTGAGCAATCCAGAGTCTGTTGGTGAGCCTCTTTGCATTCCAGAGGATCCCTTTTGTTTATTTTCAGTATTAGATAGTTCATAAGGATGTCGTGGGCCTGTCTCGACATCCATCTCAGTTATTAGAGGCTTCATAGATAGACAATCAGTTAGTCATTTGTCTTTACTTTGTTATTGACTTGTGTTCAGAGTTGAGTTGCCATTTTGGCTAGTTAAATATTTATTTTTAAAATATTATGAGTTCAGTTTGAACAGTTCAGTTTATTCTTTTAAAGTACATTTATAGTGCTAGATCATTATAAATATGCATATAATTTTCCGCTGAGTAAGTAAGCTAGGCCAAAGATTCTCTTGGGGTCAGCAATGGTCTTCAAGTGCCAGTATCACCCAGGGTGTAGGCTCGAGGCGTGACAAAATATTACAACAGATGAGGCATATGTTACTACAGATGACTTATCTATTGCTATAGATGACTCATTTGTTGCTACAAATGCCTCAAATATTGCAACTTACCACTCCTATGTAGCCACATTTAACCATAGCCAAATGAAGATGAGATGGGCCGGCCGTTCAGAGGTTGCAGTGGGACTACAATTGGAAATTAAGCCCGCCCCGCTAGCTAACATAGAAAGAGATTCCCGAATTGCAGCAGAACTCCGTAACAACGGAGAGGGCTTGAAAGTCACTTGACTATAAGGAGAGGGGCTTCGCCTCGAATCCAAATGATTTCTCTTCTTCTCTTAAGATATTTCTAGTCAAGAAAGTCGTATAAGGATGAGGCGAACTTTGCCATCTCTTTTTGTTCGCTTTCAGAGGTGTTTAAGTGGTCATTATCTGGGTGAAGGGATGGGCAGGGGAAGGTAAGGGATTGTGGAACTTTGAGGCATATGTGTTGCTACATATGAGTTAAAAGTTGCAACATATGAAGCATATATTGCTACATATGAGTCAAATATTGCAACAGATGAGGCATATATTTCTACAAAGACTTATTTATTTCTATAAATACCTCAAATATTGTAACATATCACCCTTATATAGCAACATTTGATCATTTAAGGCATATGTTGCTACAGATGACCTTTGTGTTGCTACAAATGAGTCAAATATTATAATAAATGACTTATGTGTTGCTATATATAAGTCAAATATTACAAAGATAAGGCATATGTTGCTACAAATAACTTATCAGTCGCTACAGATGAGTCAAATATTGCAACAGATATGACAGATGTTACTACATATAAGTCAAATATTACAACAAATGAGACATATATTGCAACATATCACCCTAATGTAGCAATATTTGATCATGTAGTGGATAGATAGAGTTAAAGATAATTTGTTGGAGGTTCAATATTATATAAAATAGCATAATTGATAAAATAAAATATTGTCATTAATTACAGACACATTGTCAAGGCTTCAAGCTCCTAGATACTATCACAGTATCCCAATTTCTTTGCAATCGACCAATTGTATTATCACACAACTTAGTGTTGGGAGGTTGAATTTATGTGTTGGTAATCAAATGCTCAATAAATGTAAGCTAATATGACCCGCACGCGACATTGGTTAAATTTTTTACCATGGATTCCTTTCAACCTTCAAATTCCCATGGTTCATTGAGGAACTTATCTGGCTAATGCTTCATTATTCCACTTTGCCTCAACAAGCTTGGCAACAACTCGAACACATTTCCTTAAAAATATTAGCGAATTCATTAACAAGACTAATAAAATAATCATACAGATGCTCACATTCTTTGCATCGATAAAAAGAGCATTTGATGTTAGAAGAGGAATCAACACCAATAAAAAATTGAGTTGTTGTCATAGATGAAACTTCTTGTGTCATTTGATCTACAATGTAAATAAAAAAAGGTTGAGAGGGTACAATTGATATTAAAATAATAATGGATAAAAATTTATACTTATATTGACACAGATGAACATTTTGTTGTCACATATGTACCTTTTGTTGACACAGATAAATATTTTGTTGCCATAGATGGGTAACTTGTTACTACAGAGGATCATTTGTTTTCCTAACACATAGATGACGTGTTCCAACATATGCCAACTCTATTGAAATATGTACCAACATATAACTAAAATGTTGCAACATACGACACATCTTTCAACAAATAAAATTTATGTTAGACAACTGAACAAGATTATATTTCTAAAATCATATGAACAAAATGATCACACAAAAAATAACAAAAGCAACAAAAAATGACTTTTCACTAAACAACAACAATACATATATATTTTCTCAAACTTAGGGTTTTTTTGAGTTTGTCGATTTTCTTTCCAAAATAATAAATAATAGGTATCATTATATCATTATTCAATTTTTACATTTATAGAACGATTTTTTCATTATTAACCCAAGAAAAAACTTAGTATCAAGAATGTATTATTTGAAAAGAGTAAAAACTTTCAAAAAAATGACTTATCTATTTTAAGTCGAATAAGATATTTCGCTCAGAAAGAGAGAGTGACGGTCGGAGATGAGGAGGAAGATAATTGGGAGATTTTTGTTGATAGTCAGATCTTCTAAAGAAGAAGAAAAAGAAAAAGAGAAAATTCTATTTTCGTTTACTTTTTTATTTTAAATGGTTTTAATAGAATTATAAAAGTTAAAAAATGAAGTAGTTTTTTGTATTTTATAAAAGATTAGAAAGTTTTAAAAATGTTTATTTGATCCCAAATTAACTTAATTACATTTTAAAGTGAATTTGATTATTTCCTGATCAAAGTGTCACAAAAAAACAAAACCAAGACTCTCTAAAATCTAAAAGGATTAGGGGACTTTGAATTATAAGTGACAAAAAGGTGTCAAAATAAAGGGGCAGTGACATAAGTTTTAATTATTGAGTGTATGTGACAATTATGTGATTAAGGATTAAGGATTGTGGAGTTGCCTTCAAGTTTATAAGTTGGCAGTTTAGTCCAATAAATTAAATTATGGGTAAAAGGGTAAATGATTAAAACTTAATTTAACCAATTTTGGTGGGAGCCAACACTGGAGGGAAGCCACCAGCAAGCTGTACCAAAAGGGGTAATAAAAGATTTCCCCCTGCCTCCCGCCTTATTCCTCTTCTTCTTCTGTTTAGTTCTTGCTTGCTTGCTTGCCTTTCTTTCCGTTCTCTTCATCTTCTTCTTTTCGTATATTATTGGTCTTGGCTGCTAGTCCTTGAGCTTTCTTCTTTTTTCTTTTCTTTTTCTTGAATCAGATATAGCTATTCTAAACAGTGAACTAAATTTCATTCTATATCGATTGAAATTACTTCATAAGTGATTCAGTTCACACACCATTATTTTGATAATAAAATTAATCATTCTTTAATATCATTCATCATCATGTGGGTATAACCTGTAATTTTATTTATAATTTGCATTCATATTTTCAACAGATGGCTATATATGTTGCAACAATTGATTATTGGAACATATTACAATTTTATGGAACAACAAAAAGTTTATTTTAATCGCAACAGAATAGACATATGTTGCAATATATAACTTACACATATTACAACATATGATTTACAAGTCGCAACAGAATAGTCACATATTACAACATATGAGTTATATATTTTGTTACAATATGTGATTTATATTTAGCAACAAAACAGCTATATGAAGTAACATATGACTTATAGTTCGCAACAGACTAGTCATATATTGTAATGTATAACTTACACATATTGTCACATGTAATTTATTTGTCACAACAGAACAATTATATATAGCAACATATAATTTACATGTCACAACAGAATAGTCATATTTTGCAACATATGACTTACACATTTCTTCACTAGTACTAATTAACTTTTTAATTAATTTTTGCAGGAACAATAAATGGAGGAATTATTTGTGGGGATTGATTGTAGTGGTGAATGGGACGAGAAGAAAAATTGATACATTTGACATTGGAATAATGATAAGATATGGGGAGGGTCGGTAGGGATGACAGTCAAAAAATATATTTTATATGATGATTTTGTGAATTTAGACATCCAAAAATGTGGATTCAATTATCAACCGAAAGATCTTTCCATGAATTACATTCCCAATTTTTTTCATAATGAAAAGGTCTTACCTTTTAAAATAACTAATCAGCCTAGTTTGTTTGTTTATTTGGGAGGAGCAGTGAGGTCCATATTAAGAGTCTACGTGGATGAAATTCTATCGAGGAGGATCATAAACTAGAAGAAAACCAACAAGATATGTTAAATGATGAATTTGATGTTGTGCGCATGAATAATCACGATCATGAAATTGGAAAAGATGAAGTGCCAGAGTTTGAGAGCAACAATCCTCCTACATCTATTATTGGAGGTTCAAGTACTTCTTTGTATCACATGCCGCTTGGATAATTGGTATTCAAGAAATGAGAAAAGTAATAGCCGTTGAATGGACATTCCTGAGGAGCAAGTATGAAGAAGTTTTGCTATCGGCGGTGGCACAAGATGCTAAGAATCATAATATATTTGTAGTGGCTTTTTGTGTTGTGGACAAGGAATGTGATGCCTCATATGAATATTTTTTTTAAAATATGAGAAGCTTTGTAGATGATACTGATGAGTTGTGCATTATTTCTGATAGGCATCCAAGTATTTGAAAGATGGTTTCGACTATCTACCTTGCATCTTATTATGGTTGTTGCATGAAACACCTTGGAGAAAATATTTGAAATAATTTTCACAAATCAAAGGTAGTGTCTCATTTTTATAAAGCAGCAAAGGCGTACGATAGATGTGAGTTCAATGACCATTTCAATCAAATAAGAGATTTGGTACCAAAGGCGACTGAAACTCTTGAACATATTGGATTCCACACATGGAGCAAGGCATTTTGCCCGAGAAATAGGTACATTATTATCTATACCATCTCGTTTGAGTTTATTATAATTTTATGTGTTTTGATTAATTTTTATTTTTTGTTGTGTAGATATAACATTATGACTTCAAACATCGTGGAGTCGGTGAATGCTATGTTTGATGTTGAAAGAGAATTTGCCATTGTCACTCTATTTGATGAAATAAACAGGAGATTTGCACTTTTATTTTACCAGAGGCGTATGGAGCTGGTGCACTGTGCAAATAAATTTGTTCCTTCAATTGAAAAGGACATATCAAAGTATGTCAACGTGGGCAACAAGTTGTTGGCTCATCAAATCGCTAACTATAAGTGCAGTGCCACTGGCCATAATGATGTTGCTATGGTGGATCTACAAAGAAAAACTTGTACTTGTAGAATTTTCTACTTGGACAAAATACCTTATCCACATGCCATGGCAGTGCTTCCATCCCAATATGGTGCCGATTTAGGAAATCATATTTATGAGTACTAATATGTAAAAATACATAATTGCATATTGTGAGGAAATTCACCCGGTGCTACCTGAAGATTCTTGGATTGTCCCTTTGGATATCATAGAGAAAGAAATACCTCCTTCATATGTTGATTCAAGCAAACCTGGAAGAAGGAGATATAAGAGACGGTGTGGAATTGGTAGATCATTTCCAACAAGAAAAAATAAGTGTTCCGTATGTAAGGACTTTGGCCACAAAAGAACTACATGCCCAAATCGAAATGCTCAATAAGTGTTGTTGAATTTTAATGAATATTTTTTTTTATTTGAGGATGATGTTCCCTATCTTTTTATCTTAATTTGAATCAACTTACGTTATGTTATTTATATAAGATGTGTGATTTATTTTGAAGTGATGCATCTATGGCAACATATGTCAATTATGTGTTAGATTTTACAATAGAATATTGCATATTTTTCATATATGTCAATTATGTGTTATAAGTACTATAGAATAAAGCATTTGTTTCAACATATATTAATTATGTGTTAGATCTTACAACATAATATTGCATATACTCCAATATATGTCAATTATGTGTTACAAGTACAACAGAAAACACATATGTTCCAACATATTTGAAAAAACTAATTACGTGTAAGGTGTGTGAACAATCAATCAGTCATTATTGTCATTGAAACAACTTTTAAGAAATAAATTAATTACAACCCTTCATATTTTACCATTTTTTAAAAAAAATAAGTTCTTGCATTTGAAAAGTCAAAAGTTGTCTCTTCTCATCTCTTCTCTTCTCTTCTTTTTCAGAAGTTGCAACTTTTCAAATTTCATTACATTGGGATTTATATAAGAAGAACACAACTTAGGTCCTTTCATTTAATTTTCTCCAAGATGGAAGGAAGAAGAAGAAATCTTCAAAAATGACTAGGAGTAAAAACAAATTACATTGAATCCCTTCCGAGAGAACTATTAATTGATATCGTTGAAAAGATTGCTTCCTACTCCTTCAAAGATTTAATGAGTGTTAAATTAAAGTATGTATATATTAATCAATTTTTGCTCTTTAATTTGATTTGATTTCTCAGTTCCAGGGTCCTCAATCAAGTTGCTAATGAACCTTATGTATATCAGAAGCTAACATTGGTCAACTTTACTTATTGTAGATGGTCGGTGAAAGTTCAAAAAGCCACTTCTTTCCTAGAAATGTCCACAGTATCGGGGAATTTAGAAGACTTATACAGAAAAGAAATGGTAATTTTTAATGTTTTTCGTATGTATTCACGTTATTATGAATGTAGAATATTCTGCCTTTTAAATGTGTTATTTTTTCTGTAGTTTGATTTTTTTAACCATAACGATTCAAATGCATTGGGAATGATTAATCAAGAAGCAGTCGGTGGCCACATTGGTGTATCCTATGTGCTTGTCATAATTTCAATCTTCAATGGCAGTGAATCCATGATGAGAGAAGTCTTAATGTTCATTGTCAACATGAAAAAAATGGAGCCACTAAAATCAAAAGATATCAATAGCATTTGTGGTATGTTTTATGTGGAATGTGGGTGCCATAACCTCATTTGTTGGGAGTTCATCAACTTAAGCAAATCGCTCGCAGGAATCGTTGGCCCAGGGGAAGTGACAATGAAGATGATATTCGTTGTGAATTATGTAGTTAAATTTCTGTCTTAAACCATTGTGTGATATTAATTAAATTGACATTTGTGGCAACATATGTACATAACTTGCAAATTCATGGTGAAAAAGGTTGTATTTTTGTGTTTTGTACTGATTTTTGAATTTGTTCTTTATAAAATATTTAATCTAAATATATTTGGATTTTTTTCATAGTGTTTTCATTTTGACCATCCTTGAAATGTCATTCTGAGGCAACATATGCACATTCTGTTGGATAAAATGTTGAATTTAACATTAGAAATTGCAACAGATATCACATATGTGACAACATGTGTATATCTTAAAATGTGCTTTTTAGGGCTAATTCAATTAAATTGTCACCTAAAGTAATATGTAACGAATCATGGTCTAATTCAACTAAATTATGTAGTCCTACAACAAGTCTAAGTACAAAATTACGATCTAATACATCAACCTCAATAATTAATTACAACTCTTCATATTTTATCCTTTTTTCAAAATATTAAAGACTTGCATTTGGAAAGTCAAAAGTGCCTCTTCGTCTTCAGAAGTTGCAACTTTTCACATTCATTACATTGGGATTATATAAGAACACAACTTAGGTCCTTTCATTTAATTTTCTCCAAGATGGGAAGGAAGAAGAAGAAATCTTCAAAAATGACTAGGAGTAGAAAAACCTACATTGAATCCCTTCCGAGGGAACTACTAATTGAAATCGTTGAAAGGATTGCTTCCTACTCCTTCAAAGATTTAATGAATGTTAAATTAAGGTATGTATGTATTAATCAATTTTCGCTCTTTAATTTGATTTCCTAACCATTTGATTTAATTTTTCAATTCTAGGGTCCTCAATTAAGTTGCTAATGAACCTTCTGTATATCAAAAGGTAACATTGGTCGACTTTACTGAATATATATGTCGTGTGACCCTTTGTCAGTTGTTCAAAAATGCACTTCTTTCCTAGAAATGTGCAGAGCATCGGTGAATTTAGAAGCCTTATACAGAAAAGGTGTGGTAATTTTTAATGTTCTTCACATGTATTAACGTTTTTATCAATGTATTCTGCCTTTTAAATGTGTTATTTCTTCTGTAGGTTGATTATTTCCACCATAGCGATCCAAATGCATTGGGAATGCTTTAATCAAGCAGCAGATGGAGGTGACATTGGTGCATCATATGCGCTTGCCATAATTTCAATCTTCAAAGGCGGTGAATCCATGAGAGAAGGCTTAATAATCATTCCCAACATGAGAAAAATGAAGTCAATAAAACTCAGAAGATGTCGATAGAAGTTGCAATATATTTCATTTGGAAGGGTGCCAAAACCTCATTTGTTAGGAGAAAGATCAATTTGTTGCACTGTTCATCAATTCTATCACGATCGTTGTGAATTATGTAGTTGTGATTTAGAAATAGATGAAGTAGTTTAAACTTTTGCATTAATTAAATTGTCATGTGTGGCAACATATATACATTTCTTGCAAACTCATGGGGAAAAAGGTGATGTTTTTGTGTTTTGTACTAATTTTTGAATTTGTTCTTTATAAAATGTTTAATCTAAAAAAAAATTATTTTCTGTTTATGCTTCATGTTCTCATTTGGTCCAATTTGACATTTCTTCATTGCTAAATCGCTCAATTTATCGATTAATCCATCCTTGAAGTGTCATCTATGGCAACATATGCACGTTCTGTTGGATAAATTATTAAATTTTCCAGCAGAAATCGCAATAGACATGTCATATGTGGCGATATGTATATCTTAAAATGTGCTTTTTGGGGTTAATTCAATTAAATTTTCACCTAATTCAACATGCAACACTAATATATAGTGCTACAACATGTCAAAGTACAAAATTATGGTCTAATACAATAACCTTCATCAATTCTATTAATTATTTTTACAAAGACTATCATACCACTAGTTCATCATACAATGACCAAGTAACTCCATATGATAGTTATATAACACCCTTGTAAATCGTTGTTTCAAGTGTTATAACATATTTTTATTGCTTAATTATGGTTTAAAGTACTAAAATTTGGTCCAATTTGACATTTTTTTATTGTTAAATCGCTTAATTTATTGATTAACGCACCCTTGAAGCATCATCTGTAGAAACATATGCACGTCTGTTGGATAATTTTTTTAATTTTTCAGTAGAAATCGCAACAGACATGTCATATGTGGCAACATATGTATATCCTAAAATGTGTTTTTTTGGGGTTAATTCAAATAAATTGTCACCTAATTCAACATGTAACACTAATATATAGTCCTACAACATGTCTAAATATAAAATTATGGTCTAATATAATAACCTTCATCAATTTTATCAATTATTTTTCCAAAGACTATCATACCACTAGTTAATCATATAATGACCAAGTAACTATATATGATAATTATATAACACCCTTGTAAATTATTGTTTCAAGTGTTATAACAACTTTTTATTGCTTAATTATGATCCAAAGTACTAAAATTTGGTCAATTTTCCATTTTTCCATTGCTATGTCTCTTAATTTATCGATTAACTCATCCTTGACGTGTCATCTGTGGTAAGATATGCATGTTCTGTTAGATAAATTATTGAATTTTTCAGCAGAAATCACAACAGACATGTCATATGTGGCAACATATGTATATTCTAAATTGTACTTTGTGGGGTTGATTCAATTAAATTTTCACCTAATTCAACATGTAACACTAATATATAGTCCAACAACATATCAAAGTACAAAATTATGATCTAATACAACAACCTTCATTAATTCTATCAATTATCTTTACAAAAACTATCATATCACTAGTTCATTATACAATGACTAAGTAACTCCATATGATTGTTATATAACATCCTTGTAAATCGTTGTTTCAAGTGTTATAGCATATTTTTATTGCTTAATTATGGTTCAAAGTACTAAAATTTTATCCAAGTTGACATTTTCCCATTGCTATATCACTCAATTTATCGATTAACCCATTCTTGAAGAGATCTGAGAATTTTTTGCTAATCAGGTGCTATCATCGTATTATAATGATTATTTCGACGTCAGAGCAGACGTGACTACCAATCCCACGCTGTGGCAACATATGCACGTTCGTTGGATAAATTGTTGAATTTTCCAACAGAAATTGCAACAGATATGTCATATATGGCAACATATGTATATCCTAAAATGTGATTTTTGGGGTTAATTCAATTAAATTGTCACATAATTCAACATGTAATGTAACAGATGATTCTAGAATACTCCACTAACACACACTCCACTCACTCTCACTCATTAGAAAAGGGTTAATTAGGGTTCCCTTAATTCACAAAAAAAACTCTCGTTTTTTATTTTCTTTCCTTTATTCTTTCTCCTATCCTCCTCTCACACTCAAATTTTCCTGAGAAGATGTTACCACCTTGGACAAATTTAAGTCTCTGCATGCCCTTGTTATGGGTGATCAACGTAATTATGTTGTTCTCAATTAATATGATGTCTTCTTCAAGTGTGTTCTAAGGGTGATGGTCGTTGTTTGTTTTTGTCGGATCTTGTCTAATGGAGGGTAGCTTCATTTGGTAAGTCCTCTTACTTTATATATAGCATTTTTTCTGGTCTGGTAACGATGTTTATGTGGTAGCTAACTATGGTTGTTGTTTTTCTGTAGGTGGTCTTGTGACAGAGTGCATGGATAGCTCTGATCCATCACCCTTCAAGAAAGAATGATGATGCCCCTCCAGGTTTAATCGCTCAATATTGACTCCAAATCCTCCAGTCAAGTCTTTTTTTGCTGGCTGAAGTAGTAGTATAGGGCTAGAGCATTTCAGATGTAATTTTTTTTGTTTTTGTTGTTGTTAATGCCTTGTAAATATAGATATGTAGCCTAGCCTAGCCTTGCATGTCTCTATATCAACTTTGAATCAATGGGCTAGAGCGTTTCAGATGTAAATTTTGTTGGCGTTAATGCCTTGTAAATATGAATATGTAGCCTAGCCTAGCCTAACATGTTACTATATCAACTATCAATGGCATGTTTATGTTTATGTTTAATGTTTCCCAAGTTATTATGTGCTTGAATTTCTCTTTATTAATGGTGATACTATTTGCATGTACACATAATTGACATATGTTGCACCAGCTTAAAAAACGTAAGTACTTTATAAAAGTCATAGGCAGTCCAACCTCTAAAACTGGCCCAATCAGTCCATTTCAAGAATAGGGTTTTTATTTTTTTCCTCGCCTCTTCAGTTTCTCTCTCTCTCTTCGCATGGATCTCAGATCTTTGGAGTGCATGAGATATAATGATGTTATTTATTTCATCAGTGTTTTCAGCCAGTCTTTTTTGTTCTTTATTTTTTAACACGTAACTAATTTGATTGGCCGTTGGTTAAACCAAATCTCAGCACTGTCATGTATTGTCAAATCAATGAAATCATTAATTTTGCAATATAGTGGTTGGGTAAGAATGAGTTCTTTAAATATAGATTAGTACTCTAGATCTAATGAATGAGTTTTGTTTGTTTTTGTTACTTTTGATATAATGTCAAATGCAATATTGAATCGTATTTGTAATGATGAAAATGATCCCATGTTGGGTGTAAAAATCTGTTGCAAACATGGAGACTTACTTTCAATGCAAACTTCATGGTTGAAGGACAATCCAGGTCAAAGATTTTGATCTTGTCCACACTATCGTGTTTGTACATTTCTACATCTTAGTTTGGAGACTTCTCCTTATTTTTTATTTTATTTTAATTCAAGTTTCTTTGTGGTGTGTATTTTAGGAGAATGCATGCAACTTCTTTAGATGGAGGGATTATGAAATTGTTGATATACGATCCAAGTTCATTATTCTGAGATTGGCGAACAGAATTAAGGAGTTGGAAATTGATGATGAAAGTCATATTAAAAGAAGTAACAAATGGGTGATGAAGGAGAAGAAGAATACCAAATATTGTAACAACTGGAAGCTAATCATCATGTTGTTTGTTGTAGTTTTTTTTCTATTTTTAAGCATTACAAAGAAGAATACTGTGAGGGATGGAAAATTCTTATGTAGTTGTGTACAACCATTAAAATTATCATAGTTATGGAAATAAATAAACGTAGTTTTGCACTCTTGTTCCAATATTTTTACTTGTTCTTAACATAACATATGAGTCAAATATCGCAATATGTGAGTCAAATATCGCAATATGTGAGTCAAATATCGCAATATGTGAGTCAAATGTTGCTACATATCACCCATCTTTAGTAACATGTGACTCAAATGTTTCTACAGATGACAAATGTGTTGCTACATATGAGACATATATTACTACAGATGACTTATTTGTTGCTACAAATGAGTCAAATATTTCTACAGATCACCCTTATGTAGCAACGTTTGACCATGTGACTCAAATTTTGCTACAGATGACCCATGTGCTGCTACATATGAGATATATGTTGCTACAAATGACTTATCTATTGCTACAAATGCCTTAAATATTGTAACATATCACCCTTATATAGCAACGTTTGACCATTTGAGGCATATGTTGCTACAGATGATCCATATGTTGTTACATATGACTTATCTGTTGCTACATATCACCCTTATGTAACAACATTTGATTACGTGCTTGCTCTCAATATAATATCACATACTATGTATTTGCTCTCAATATAAGATAACATAACATAAGTGATAAAATAAAACA
This sequence comes from Solanum chiquidenum, assembly GCA_029582725.1. Taxonomy (NCBI): domain Eukaryota; kingdom Viridiplantae; phylum Streptophyta; class Magnoliopsida; order Solanales; family Solanaceae; genus Solanum; species Solanum chiquidenum. The sequence goes on along the minus strand of JAJOOS010001004.1, from coordinate 35,937 downwards.
TTGTCATTAATTACAAACACATTGTCAAGGCTCCAAGCTCCTATATACTATCCCAGCAGCCCAAATCCATTACATTCGACCAACTGTATTGTCACACAACAGGGTTTGGGGAGGTTGAATTACTGTCCTGGTAATCAAATGCTCAATAAATGAAAGCGAATATGACCCGCACGCGACTTTGGTGTCATTTGTTACCATGGGTTCCAATCGACCTTCAAATTTCCATGATTCATTGAGGAACTTATCTAGCAAATGCTTTATTATTCCACTTTGCTTCAATAATTTTGGCAGCAACTCGAACACAAGTTGTATGAATGTCAAAAACTTGCCATATTCCATTCCCATCAGCTGGCAGTCATAAACATTCATGCAATCCTCGTGCAAGAGGATCTCAAGAGTCACAAAATGAGTTTTGTTCAGGTTCATAACTGTCAAAATCCTTTTTGCACCAATCCAATTCATGCCTTAAGGATATGGTCTAATACCCCTGACGTAGTTAATCATATCTTAATCCCATTCAAACTCATTAATAAACTGTGTAAAGCTTCTGCCACCAACTGTTGTTGCCTCATCGCTTATTTTGTCATATATTTGTTTGAAGTTGGAATAGAAGTTGGAGATCCAGGATTCTATCTATGGAATCATAGTACTCAGGGTATCTCACATGCCTCTTCCGCATGAGGCTAAGAATTTCATCAATACACTGAAATAAAAAATAATATTAAAGAGTAAAGAAGAGTAATCATTGAAAAGATAAAATAAAAAAATATTATAAATTGAAGGTACTAGTAGAGAAAAATTACCCAATCTTCCCACCAAATTTTCATGCTTGTCATGGTCCTGAAATCTTCTCCACTAAAAAAATGCATGTCGTATTGTGCACACAGATCCTTTCCTCTCATCAGTTCCACCAGTTTGTTCTTTTGAGCTATAGGCACACGCTTATAAATATTCACTTTCTTGAACTCCAGCAGTTTCTCTCCTATGGCCATTGGAAATTCTCCAAATATCTTCTTCTTCAAATTTTGTATTGCTTTGATAAAGGATTTTTTTAACTCCTCTTGGCCTGTGGAGTATATGGATCCCGAACATTCTTTGATGGAATGACCTTGACCTCCCTCTTGTTTTTAAATTCATTCATTGTCTGACTCAATGTTTGAAGATACATCATAGAATATTCATCATGTTTCTTGCACTTTTCACATAGAAAGCCAGAGCATCGACTACAAGAGGTAGCCCCAACACTTTTTACACCAACACCAATATTAACACCAGCCCTTACAGCCACATCAACCATATCATCCTTATTCTAAACAACTAATTGTTGATCATCAAGTCTTGCTCTTTTGATGGTTGTTGCTCTAAGAAATTCCCTTTTAACATTATCCACTACAGAATCAAACAAGGTTTCAACTAACCCTAGAATAATTAGAGATGACATTTGCAATTCCTTTTCTGTTCGAACAAGCTATGGATGCACAACCTAAAATTATAAAAATAGAGTCATTCATAAAAATATTTGGGTAAGATATTGCTACAGATGGATATTATGTTGCAACATATGAGCATATGTGGCAACATTTATGTCACATAATGCAACAGATGGATCATTTGTAGCAATATATGAGTTATTTATTTATGTTATATGTTGCTACAAATTAGTGATATGTTGCAACATATTAGTATTATATAAAACTAACTAACTTACTGCATCATGGGAAGGGTTAAAAAGATCTGAAGGATTTTTGATATTTTTTGCTCTCAATCATCTCAATATTCTTGGAGATGAAATCTCTTCTTCTACAGTTACTTAATGCCTCAAATGAGGAATGACTTCAAATGCCCGAGCCTATAAAAAGAAATACATGTCACAAATCAAATGTTGAATTATTCAAAAAAATATAAAAATATTAAGAACATGTATGTTTACCATGAAAGCCCATTGAAAGCCAAATAAGTTATTGGTCTCTGCAGCCAAAGGAGCCAACAAGTATTTGACAGTTAATTCGTAGTTGTCATGACCCCAATGATAGTTGTTGAAAGCCTCAATATCCTCAAATAACTTCACCAATTTAAGGGTTATGTTATTGTTGACATCTTTGGCCAAAAGTACACTATGTACAAATCAAAGTGGCACAATGACTCCTTGTGCTTCTTTGGTGTATCCTTGTCAATCAACAAATATATCAAATGAGGATTTTTGAAGCTTGGGCCAACAAAGGACACCAAGTCCTGCTCTTCAGTTGACTCCTTACTTGTTTGTGCTTCTCCTTTCTTTCGTCTCCGTGATTGTTTTTTTATTGTGAATTCAGGGATTTTCTCAAAAAAAGAATGACATTTTAACCCTGTAACTATGGCAAACTCTCTTTTTTCAAAGAAGAGTGGCTTGCCACAATAATTAATCAACACCTCATCATTCGTTTCATTATTCTCAAAAAAGAACCTTCTTTTCAGAAGTTCATAGACCATAGTCATTTGAAAACGTGCATTATTTTTTTTTCTGGCAAATCAAGATATTGACCAAAACAACTATTCCTAAAAAAATCTTCCAAACCATTTGCCTTCAGTATGATCCTGAAGGAGTCGAAAGATTTTTTCATGGATGACCTCATATTGCTATCACCAGTAGCATTATGCTGAAAATGAACAGAAAAAGTGTGTGCATTGACAGTTTTGTTCCCATCATCATCATCTTCATTTTTTTCTTGTTCTTCTTCCTCAACTTCATTTTTTTCCTTTTTCTTCCTCAACTTCTTTATTTTTTCCTTTATATTCATCAACTACTTCTTTATTTTTTCCTTTATCTTCATCAACTTCATTTATTTTTTCTTCTTCTTCCTCAACTACTTCTTTATTTTTTTCTCCTTCTTCCTCAACTACCTCATTTATTTTTCCTTCTTCTTCCTCAACTTCTTTTTGCTTTCCTTTATCTTCCTCAGCTTCTTCTTTTTTTCCTTCCTCTTCCTCAACTTATTTTTTTCCTTCTTCTTCCTCAACTTCCTTTTTTCTTCTGCTCTTTCTCCATCATCATCAACTTCATTTATTTCTTTTTCTCTTTCTTCATATTCTTTTTGAGAAAATTTTGGTTCTACTTGAGAAGAAGAATCTACTTCAGATGCAAGTTCTTCTAAAAGAGTGGTAGTCGAATTTTCATTCTTCTTCCTACAAGATTTAGTCTTGGGCCTATTCTGGATCTTTGTGTCAGTTGTTTTATTTGTTAATATAATTTTTCTTTTGACAAGCATTATATTTGTATCTGCAACCACAAAAATTAAATATTTCTTAACTAAAATAACAACCAAATACAACAACACAACACAAGACAACACACAACATAATACACAACAACACAAACAATAAATACGATTCAATACCACACATGAACCAACCAACAAACCACAAAACCCTCCATAAACCCTAACCAACCAACTACAAATTAAGTTTTTTGAAATCAGATAATATTTCAAAAGGAATAACAACTCAATCATCCTACAAACAAATAAGTGTTAAAGCCACTAAAAACGTCCTGATTTAATACCAGTAAGTATTTCAAAACCCTAATCAAATTTTACCTGAGAAGATATCAACGATAAACTAGAAATGATGAGGACAACGACGCCTTGTTGTAGAAGAGGATCGCAACAGATAACCACTAATGTTGTATAAAATATCGCAATAACAACTAGATCTGTGAAGGAATAATGGAACGAGAGAAAGGAAAGAAGAGAAGAAAATGGAAATTAGTAAAAATAAATTAAATTTAGAATATGAAACGACCTTTTATAAAGGAGAGGAGAGAGGAAAAAATGAAGGACGGTTGTTTTAAACCTTTTTTTTTTATGAATTTTGACAATTCAAAGTGTGACATATGTTGCCACATATATCCTTTCTGTTGGGGCACATGCAGATAATTCTGTGGTATTTTTTTACAACAGAGATTATATATGTTGCCACAGACACCACATATCTTTCTTTCCATCATAATTGACATTTGTTCCAACAAAACACAAATAATACTAATAATCATTAATATTAATATTATCAGCAAAAATGAACAATTGGTGACAATAAAATATTGCCACATATCTCCTTTATGTGACATATGTTACCACATATCATCTAAGTGTGACATATGGTGTTTATTAAAACAGAGGTTATATATGTTGCCACAGACACCACATTTCTTTCTTTCTATCATAATTGATATTTGTTCCAATAAAATAAAAATAATAATAATAATTATTAATATTAATATTATCAGCAATAATGAACACTTCACCAATTGTTTTTTACAATTTATCAACAAAAAAGTATTTCACAATGGTATACATAACCGTCAATCTAATCAATAGTGATAACCACAACATTTTTATCGAACTTTGCTTTTTTAGGTCTAGGCCTCTGTGGGTCTTCATTGTTACTAACATAGCCACTCCGAGCCTTTAAAATTCCATAATTTCATAGGAGTGAAGCATATCTCATGCGAAGGGTTTCAGAAATAATTCCATAAGATGGTACTTGCAGTCTATCACTTAAAAACTCAGCGTATGCAGCAACAAAAAGTCCACAATCTCTGCATGGTATATCATCAATTAGAAAATATAATAAACCTAATAACATCACATTTCGATAGTGGTAAGACAAAAAAATAATGTGATACTTACAAACTATTGCTTGATTGTTGGGCAATACCAGTAACATGTATGACTTCGAATGGATTAGATTTTTTCTTTCCTTGGTAAGTTTCAACAACTGACCAGTTAGTTCGCTCTTTTTGCTAAAAAAAATACTCTGGATTCAAGGTACTTTGGCAACATTTTGACAACTTTTGAATCTCGGAGCATAATTTTTTGTTAGTCCTAGATGAGGACATTGAATCATACACCTTTAGGCACCGTTCCTTCAATGAAACGACTGCCAAAACCCAATGAAACTCTCCATTACAATTTACAGGGATATAAACATCATTTGTGAGGTGTCAAGGCAGTCCAATAGGTATACCAAACCCTTTGATAATGTCAATGATTTTATACTCATTTTCACGAACAGCACTGGCTTTGTCAATGTATGTTTTGAAAAAATAATTAATAGTGGTATATCGATATTTTGAATGACACTGTTGCTTCGACTTCTTTCGCAAATAGTATAAAATGACATCCACATGTTGCACAGATGCATCAACAAGTGTATTTTCCATATCAATTTATTTGTATGTATTCATGTCTTAATCAAAACATAAAAGTAGGCATGAATTTACCTCATCAGTCCAACACCTCTTGGGTTGAGACATTACATAGAACCAATCCTTCTTCTTTGGAGATGCAACTACAAAATCCAGTTGTTTGAACTCAAGATTTGAGCAATTGGCTAAGTAGTGATCGTCATTGTCTCTTCTGCAATTGTGTAATCATTATAAATAATTATTTAGTGGACAACAAGAAGAAATACTAATAATAGTTGAACGATTTTACTTTTTTGCATAATGCTTGTAAAGACCCTCATTTATCCATTGCGAGAAGGATGACATTAGTTCAGTTGGACCCCCGCCATCAATGTTAATACCTTCAAATGGATATTGTTGCTTCACATCACAACTGACGACTTCAACTTTTTTCTCTTTCGCTCTCTTTTTCACTTTCTCCTTCTCTTTCTCCTTCTCCTCCTCCTCCTGCTCCTGCTCCTTCTCCTTCTCCTTCTCCTTCTCCTCCTCCTCCTCCTGCTTCTTCTCATTCTCCTCCTCCTCCTTCTCCTTACCTTTTGGGTTTGAGTGTGATACTAGAGCACTAGTCATTAATTATTTTCTTTCACTAATTATAGATAGTGATTGGGAAATAGATTTTTTCAACCTCCTACACTTCAAAGGTTGTGAAATCTTCTTAGATGTATGGACATCAATATTATAAGTGATTCCTTAAAAATATCAGTAAGTTCTTTAACACGACTAATAAAATAATCATGTATGTTGTTGCTCACATTCTTCGCATAGACAAAAAGAGCATTTGATCTTAGAAGAGGAAGCAACACCAATAAAAGATTGAGTTGTTGTCATGGATGAAGCTTCTTGTATCATTTGATCTACAAGGTAAATAAAAAAAGATTGAGAGTTTACAATTGATTATAAAATAATAATGGGTAGCAATTTATACTTATGTTGACACAAATGTAACTTATGTTGCCACGAATGAATCTTCTATTGCCACTTCATGTGCCATAGATGAATCTTCTATTACTGTAGATGACCATTTTGTTGCCCTAACACATAGGTGATATATTCCAACATATAACAACTCTGTTGGAACAGATACCAATATATCATTAAAATGTAGCAACATACGATACATCTTTCAATAAATGAATTATATGTTGGACAACTCAACAAGACTATATTTCTAAAATTATATGAATAAAATGATCACAAAAAGAATAACAAAAGCAACAAAAAATGAATTTTCACTAAATGTTAACAATACATATACATTTCCTCAAAATTAGGGCTTTGAGGAAATGTATATGTATTGTTAACATTTAGTAAAAATTTATTTTTTGTTGCTTTTGTTGTTCTTTTTGTGACCATTTTGTTCATATGATTTTAGAAATATAGTTTTGTTCAGTTGTCCAACGTATATTTCATTTGTTGAAAGATATGTCGTATGTTGCTACATTTTAGTGATATGTTGGTATGTATTCCAACAGAGTTATCATATGTTGGAACATATCACCTATGTGTTAGGGCAATAAAATGGTCATATGTAGTAACAGAAGATTCATGTGTGGTCACAGAAGATTCATTCGTGGTAACATAAGGTATATCTGTGGCAACATAATATCCATCTGTGTCAACATAAGTATAAATTGCTATCCATTATTATTTTATAATCAATTATAAACTCTCAACCTTTTTTTATTTACCTTGTAGATCAAAGATACAAGAAGCTTCATCGATGATAATAGCTCAATCTTTTATTGATGTTGCTTCCTCGTCTAACATCAAATGCTCTTTTTGTCTATGCGAAGAATGTGAGCAACAACATGATTATTTTATTAGTCGTGTTAAATAACTCACTGATATTTTTAAGGAAATAATTTATAATATTGATGTTCATACATCCAAGAAGATTTCACAACCTTTGAAGTGTAGGAGGTTGACAAAATCTATTTCTCAATCATTATCTATAATTAATGAAAGAAAAAAATCAATGATTACTGCTCCAGTATCACACTCAAACCCAAAAGGCAAAGAGAAAGAGGAGGAGGAGAAGGAGCAGGAGCAGGAGGAAGAGAAAGAGAAGGAGAAAGAGAAGAAAGTCTAAGTCGTCAGTTGTGATGTGAAGTAACAATATCCATTTGAAGGTTTTAACATTGACGACAAGGGTCCAACTGAACTAATGTTATCCTTCTCGCAATGGATAAATGAGGGTCTTTACAAGCATTATGCAAAAAAGTAAAGTCGTTCAACTATTATTAGTATTTCTTCTTGTTGTCCACTAAATAATTATTTATAATGATTACACAATTGCAGAAGAGACAATGACGATCACTACTTAGCCAATTGCTCAAATCTTGAGTTCAAACAACTGGATTTTGTAGTTGCATCTTCAAAGAAGAAGGATTGATTCTATGTAATGTCTCAACCCAAGAGGTGTTGGACTGATGAGGTAAATTCATGCCTACTTTTATGTTTTGATTAAGACATGAATACATACAAATAAATTGATATGGAAAATACACTTGTTGATGCATCTGTGCAGCACGTGGATGTCATTTTATACTATTTACGGAAGAAGTCGAAGCAACAGAGTCATTCTAAATATCGATATACCACTACTAATTATTTTTTCAAAACATACATTGACAATACCAGTGTTGTTCCTGAATATGAGAATAAAATCATTGGCACTATCAAAAGGTTTGGTATACCTGGTGGACTGTCTTGGCACCTCACATATGAGGTTTATATCCCTATAAATTGTAATGGGGAGTTTCATTGGATCTTGATAGTCGTTGTATTGAAAGAACGGTGCATAAAGGTGTATGATTTGATGTCCTCATCTAGGACTAACAGAAAATTGTGCTCCGAGATTCAAAAGTTATCTATATTGTTGCCAGAGTACCTTGAATTCAGTGGATTTTTTTATCAAAAAGACCGAACCAATTGGTCAGTTCTTGAATCTTACCAAGGAAAGAACAAATCTCACCCATTCGAAGTTAGACATGTTACTGGTATTGCCCAACAAGCAAGCAATAGTCTGTAAGTATCACATTATTATTTTTGTCTTACCACTATTGAAATATGATGTTATTATATTTTCTAATTGATGATATACCATGCAGAGATTGTGGACACTTTGTTGCTACATACGCTGAGTATTTGAGTGATGGACTACAAGTATCATCTTATGGAATTAGTTCTGAAATTCTTCGCATGAGATATGCTTCACTCCTATGAAATTATGGAATTTTAAAGGCTCGGAGTGGCTATGTTAGTAAAAATGAAGACCCACAGAGGCTTAGACTTAAAAAAGTAAAGTTCGATGAAAATGTTGTGGTTACCACCATTGATTAGATTAATGGTTATGTATACCATTGTGAATTATCTTTTTGTTTATAAGTTGTATAAAAAAATTAGTGAAGTGTTCATTTTTGCTAATAATATTAATATTTCTAATTATTATTATTATTTTATTTTGTTGGAACAAATGTCAATTATGATGAAAATAAAGAAATATGGTGTATGTGGCAACATATATAACATCTGTTGTAAATAATGCCACATAATTATCTACATGTGCCCCTACAGAAAGGATACATGTGGCAACATATGTCACATAATGAAGATATGTGGTAACATATGTCATAGAAAGGAGATATGTGACAACATTATATTGTCACCAATTATTCATTTTTGCTAATAATATTAATATTTCTAATTATTATTATTATTATTATTTTGTTGGAATAAATGTCAATTATGGTGGAAAGGAAGAAATGTGGTGTTTGTGGCAACATTTATAACTTCTGTTGTAAAAAACATCATAAAATTATCTGCATATGTCCCAACAGAAAGGATATATATGACAACATATGTCACAGAAAGAAGATATATGGTAATATATGTCACAGAAAGGAGATATGTGACAACATTATATTGTCACCAATTGTTTATTTTTGCTGATAATATTAATATTAATGATTATTATTACTATTTTATTTTGTTGGAACAAATGTCAATTATGATGGATAGGAAGAAATGTGGTGTCTGTGACAACATATATAACCACTGCTGTAAAAAATACCACAGAATTATCTACACGTGTCCCAACAGAAAGGATATATGTGGCAACATATGTCACACTTTGAATTGTTAAAATTCAAAACAAAATAAAAAGGTTTAAAACAACTGTTCCTTCATTTTTCCCTCTCTCCTCTCTCTAATCTCCTCTATAAAAGGTCGTTTCATTTCATATTCGAAATTTAATTTATTTTTACTAATTTCTATTTTCTTTTCTCTTCTTTCCTTTCTCTCGTTCCATTATTCCTTCACCGATCAAATTGTTGCGATATTTTCTACAACATCAATGATAATATGTTGCGATCTTCTTCTATAACAAGGCGTCATTGCGCTCATCATTTCTAGTTTATCGTTGATATCTTCTCAGGTAAAATTAAATTAGGGTTTTGAAATACTTACTGGTATTAAATCAAGATATTTTTAGTGATTTTATCACTTATTTGTTTGTAGAATGGTTGAGTTGTTATTCCTTTTGAAATATTATCTGATTTCAAAAAGATTAACCCCAAAAAACACATTTTAGGATATACATATGTTGCCACATATGACATGTATATTGCAAATTTTCTAACAGAACATGCATATGTTACCATAGATGACGCTTCAAGGATGGTTTAATCGATAAATTGAGCGATTTAGAAATAGAAAAATGTCAAAATGGACCAAATTTTAGTACATTGGATCATAATTAAGCAATAAAAATATGCTATAACACTTGGAACAACAATTTACAAGGGTGGTATATAACTATCATATGGAGTTACTTGGTCATTGTATGATGAACTAGTGGTATGATAGTCTTTGTAAAAATAATTGATAGAATTGATGAAAGTTATTGTATTAGACCATAATTTTGTACTTAGAAATGTTGTAGGACTATATATTAGTGTTACATGTTGAATTAGATGACAATTTAATTGAATTAACCCCAAAAAACACATTTTAGGATATACATATGTTACCACATATAACATGTTTGTTGCAATTTTTCCAACAGAACGTGCATATGTTGCTACATATGTCACTTTAAAGATGGATTAATTGATAAATTGAGCGATTTAAAAATGGAAAAATATCAAATTGGACCAAATTTTAGTACTTTGAACCATAATTAAGCAATAAAAATATGTTATAACACTTAAAACAACGATTTACAAGGGTGTTATATAACTATCATATGAAATTACTTGATCATTGTATGATGAATTAGTGGTATGATAGTTTTTGTAAGAATAATTGATAGAATTGATGAAGGTTGTTGTGTTAGACCATAATATTTTACTTAGACATGTTGTAGGACTATATATTAGAGTTACATGTTGAATTATGTGATAATTTAATTGAATTAACCTCCAAAAGATCATTTTAAGATATACATATATTGCCACATATGATAATTCTGTTGCAATTTTACCAACAGAACGTGCATATGTTGTCATATATGTCACTTCAAGGATGACTTAATCGATAAATTGAGAGATTTAGGAATGAAAAATGTCAAATTAGACCAAATTTTAATACTTTGGACCATAATTAAGCAATAAAAATACGTTATAACATTTGAATCAATGATTTACAAGGGTGTTATATGACTATCATATGGAGTTACTTGGTCATTATATGTAAACTAGTGGTATGATAGTCTTTGTAAAAATAATTGATAGAATTGATGAATGTTGTTGCATTAGACCATGATTTTGTACTTAGACATGTTGTAGAACTATATATTAGTATTACATGTTGAATTATGTGATAATTTAATTGAATTAACCCTGAAAAGACCATTTTAGGATATACATATGTTGCCACATATGACATGTCTGTTGCAATTTTTCCAATAAAACATGTTGCCACATATGTCATCTCAAGGATGACTTAATCGATAAATTGAGTGATTTAGAAGTGAAAAAATGTCAAATTACACCAAATTTTAGTACTTTGGACCATAATTAAGTAATAAAAATATGTTATAACACTTGAAACATTGATTTACAAGGGTGTTATATAATTATCATATGGAGTTACTTGGTCATTGTTTAATGAACTAGTGGTATGAAAGTTTTTGTAAAAATAATTGATAGAATTGATGAAGGTTGTTGTATAAGACCATAATTTTATACTTAGACTTTTTATAGGACTATATATTAGTGTTACATGTTGAATTATGTGACAATTTAATTGTATTAACCCCCAAAAAAATATTTTAGTATATACATATGTTGCCACATATGTCACTTCAAGAATGGGTTAATCGATAAATTGAGCAATTTAAAAATGGAAAAATGTCAAATTGGATCAAATTTTAGTACTTTGGACCATAATTAAGCAATAAAAATATGCTATAACACTTGGAAAAATGATTTACAAGGGTGTAATATAACTATCATATGGAATTATTTGGTCATTGTATGATAAACTAGTGGTATGATAGTTTTTGTAAAAATAATTGATAGAATTGATGAAGGTTGTTGTATTAGATTATAATTTTGTACTTAGACATGTTGTAGGATTATATATTAGTGTTACATGTTGAATTAGGTGACAATTTAATTGAATTAACCCCCAAAAGACCATTTTATGATATACATATGTTGCCACATATGACATGTCTGTTGTAATTATTCCAACAGAACGTGCATATGTTGCCACATATGTCACTTCAAGAATGGGTTAATCGATAAATTGAGCAATTTAGCAGTGAAAAAATATTTAAAAAAATATAGATTAAACATTTTATAAAGAACAAATTCAAAAATTAGTACAAAACACAAAAATGTCACTTTTTTCCCATGAGTTTGCAAGAAATGTATATATGTTGCCACACATGAAAATTTAATTAATACAAAAATTTAACTACTTCTACTATTTTTTAATCACAACTACATAATTCACAACGAAAGTGATAGAATTCATGAACAATGCAATAAATTGGTCTTTCTCCCAACAAATGAGTTTCTGGCACCCTTCCAAATAAAATCATCATACAAAATATTTCTTTTCATTGTCATCCCTACCGACCCTCCCCGTTTCTTACCATTCTTCCAACGCCAAATGTATCATTTTTTCTTCTCGACCCATTCACCACGACAATCAATACCTATAAATAATCACTCCATTTATTGTACCTGAAGAAATTAATTAAAAAATAAGTAGTACTAATAAATAAATGTGTAAGTCATATGTTGCTACATATGCAACATATGACTATTCTATGGCGAGATGTAAGTCATAAGTTGCTACATATAACTGTTATGTTGTGACAAATAAATCACACGTGACAACATGTGTAAGTCATATGTTGCTACATATGGCTATTATGTGATGAGATGTAAGTCATATGTTGCTACATATAATTATTATATTATGACAAATAAATCACATGTGACAATATGTGTAAGTTATATGTTGCAACATATGGTTATTATGTTGCTACATATAAATTATATATTGTAATAAAATGTATAAGTCATATGTTGTAATATATGACTATTCTGTTGCGACATGTAAGTTATATGTTGCTACTTATCTAAGTTGTATGTTGTAACATATGTCTATTCTGTTGCGATTGAAATAACCTTTTTGTTTCTACATATGACTATAATTTGTTCCAATAATCATAGTCAATTGTTTCAAAATATATAGTCATCTTTTGGAAACGCGAATGTAAATTATTGAAAAAATTGCAAGTACCCAAATGATGATAAATGGTTTCAAAGAACTATTAATTTTACTTACCAAAATAATGGTGTGTGACCCCAATCACTTATGAAGTAATTTCAATTGATACAGAACGAAATCTGATTCACTCATTAGATTAGCTAAATCTGATTCAAGAAGAAGAAAAAGAAGAAGAAGAAAGCTCAAGGACTAGCAGCCAAGACCAACAATGTACGAAAAGAAGATGAAGAGAAGGGGAAGAAAGGCAAGCAAGCAAGCAAGAACGAAGCAGAAGAAGAGGAGGAATACGGCGGGAGGTGGGGAAAAAATCTTTTATTTCCCCTTTTGGTACAGCTCGCTGATGGCTTCCCTCCAGTTTTGGTTCCCACCAAAATTGGTTAAATTAGATTTTAATCATTTACCCTTTTACCCCTCATTTAATTCAATAGACCAAACTGTCAACTTATAAACTTAAGGGCAACTCCACAATCCTTAATCATTAATCACATAATTGTCACCTACACTCAATAATTAAGACTTATGTCACCGCTCCTTTATTTTGACACCTTAATGTCACCTTTAATTCAAAGTCCCAAGTCTCCTACTGTAATTTTGCTCGAGGAACCTTCCAATGGTTGTTTGAATTAGAAAATTGTTTCAAACATACATTTATTAGTTGCAACGTATGAATGTTTTCCTCAATTAGGCATTTTCTTGCGTTTGTTATTGTTTCTCTTTGTTGCTATTACTCTCTGCGTAATGGGCTCGATTTTGCTTCTGCTTTATGATAATTCTCCATATAAAAAGGGGAAAAATCACTTCCAAATTTATTCAGAATTTGTATAACTATACATTTAACCTGTAATTGCAAATACTAGTACTATTTGTACCATTTATCATTTTGTACTTGCCGTATTTGTTTTATTTACAATAGGATTTTAAGTGAGATCAGTTGCTTACTTCACTTAGCTTACACTATGCTCGCATCAAGTGGTAAAAACTGATTTATAAATGATTATTTGATATGTCATGTAGCTGGTAAGAGTATTTAATTTGAAAATGTTTTGGTGGTTGTAGCCTTACGTACTGATTCTTTATTTGTTATTTGATTACATGCCTTGGTTTGTTATAAGATAGATGTTGAATGTACGTAATGTTTGTTCTGTTATTTCGGAGTTCTCACCTACATATGTTCGTCTCTTATGTGTATACAATTGGTAGTGTCTGGGAACTGGTGGATCGTCACGCCTGATTAGTAGGAAGAAATTTGCAGGTCTCTAGTTTCTACGAGCAATACTCGTTTTTTGCCTTAACTAATACCCTAATAGAGTACATTGATAGAGTTCAACTATATCTTCCTTTGTGTGAAGAACCCCTTTATTTGGGTTGAGGTAATAGATTTTGCATGCTTGGTTAATTTTAGATGGTGATATATACTACAGACTAGGCTGGAAACACAAATCTTTTGGGGGTAAGGAGGGGGTATATTGCAGGCTGGAAAATAGAGATGAATCATCATTTTAAATAAGTATAACTGGTTCAAGATTACTATATTAATTGTTGCTGAACAAAATTTGCTATCCAGTGAATTGATTGAAACCTCTTGTCTGGTTGGAAAATTCTTGTGTTTATTATACTAGTTTACGTTCCGTTAAGGTAAGAGGACGGGGTTTGAACGGAATTTGTGAGGTCATGAGTGATAAAAGAAGATAAGAGTAAAAACACGCAGAGTTAGTTGATCAATTCTATTAGTAGTAAATAAATAACATGAGTTGTGCTCATTCCTCGTCAATCATGTCTGGCTATTCTGACCGCAACCATAAAACAAGAGTAAAGGATCACTCGTTTTTAAGCAAAGACTTTTCCATCCTCCTCTCTGCCAATATCATGAATGTGACATTAACATGTAAACAAGGGTATCCGCTGTCCTTTTTTTTATACATTCATAAAAGTTGAAAAAATGGTACGAGTGAATCTATAAATTTAGTGAATGAATCTCCCAATAATCGCAAAGTTGACATCAATAAACGAGGGTCAACTGTTAGCTTTGGTTTCCTTTATCCTATGGTCTTGGCTTGTACAGTCTCTTGTTGGTTGACCTTACACTTTTTCCTAATGTGGTCTTCTTCTTATGATGACTAAGAGCAGGTTGTTTTTCATGGCAATGTGAAATAGGTTTAGTGTTAGTTTTCTTTCCTTTCTAGGCAACATATGCTAAAATTTTGTTCTATTCTTTATTGAATTTTTATTCAAGTTTCTTATCTGGATTGCTTACCCATCATTTCTTCCTATTGCTAGTCATACAAGTCCTGGTGCTATGAAGACATGCATTTATGAAGGACTGAGGAATAACTCTTTATCACAAACACCCTTGCCAGATATAAATAAACTTCTCAATGCCAACATCGTTTTGACAACTTATGATGTACTGAAAGAGGACTTATCACACGACTCTGACAGGCATGAAGGTGATCGTAGAGCTCTTAGATTTGAGAAAAGGTATCCTTCAGCCTGCAATTTCCTTTTTCTGTCTTTTGAGTTTGCTTGGATAGAGAGTTGTTTTAAGGTAGAAGTGCTGCTCTTACTGCTTTTTGTCAGTTCTTAATGCTGAAATCAAGGTATCATTGCCTACATGATGCTACAGCTTAAAAAAATCATACTGGAGTCTAGCTTTGGAAGAGTTACTGGTTCTGCTATTAATTCAAAAGTGTGGTTTATGGATCTACAACCTAGTCACTCCTTACCAGAGCAGAGTCGTCCTTCTCTTTGAGTGATTGAACTCAGTTAGTTCTATCTGTTTGGTTTTGGAGAGACGTGGTTGTGATGTTGAATGTTGTTGGTTAGTTCCTGAATGTGTTTTATTACTATTGTAAAAGTGACGAATGCTTCCCTTGTTTGATTCTTATGCACTGCTGTCTGGTGCTTGTCCCCCAGTGCCTATCCATTATTTGCTCTGTGACAACTTCTGAAAAGTATTTGACTGACCTATTGATCAGGTTATTGGTTCTGAAACTGTGTATGGTAGACATGCTGATTGTACTTTCTTAATTTTGTACATCTCTTTGTTGTTGTTATGGACCTTGAGCCTAACTCAACTCCAAAAGCTAGCTGAAGAGGTGAGGATTGCGCAAGCCATATTGAAGAGGACATCTCTCATTGAACCTAAAGCTCGCTTTAGAAGCTCTTTATACTCTCTTGTGGGTCTTCTGTGACCTGATTGATTCTTCTGGTCTGTACTTTATGTTCTATACTTCTTTTCGAAGACACCATCAGATTTTTCGGAACAGAACTTCAGCGTCAAGGAGATGCTTTTTGCACCTAACTTAATAATTATAGCATTTTATTGATGTCAATTGTAAAAAAAGTTGATTTAATTTACTATCTTACATGTGATTGCTTTGGATAACAAACATTTCTTTGAAAGGGTTCTCTTTTCCTTCATTTTTCTTTTGTATTGAAACAGTTCCCTCATATTTAGTTACTGTATCACTGAGTTAGGGGATGAATTTCTTGTTTTCTGATATAATTTCCATATAAGTAATTGGCTTATTCTTTGGATGTTTTATTATATAAGATGTTAGGCAATTCTGCAAATATTAAGTACCTCAACTGTGAACAGCGCCTTTTGACATTTTACAGTCATTGAACGCCTTACTTAACTTTGGTTGCTTCTTCTGTTATTGTTATGTTACAGATGAGATGGGGCTAGGAAAGACTGTTGAGCTGCTTGCTTGTACCTTTACACATCAGGTGGCATCATCTCCATTGGCAATTTTACTGGTGAATTTCTGTGTGATGAGGGTCAGAAGAATAGTCTGAAAAGACTGAAAAGAGAGCGTGTTGATTGTATATGTGGTTCTGTGAATGAAAGCATCAGATATAAAGGATTGTGGGTTCAGTGTGATGCTTGTGATGCGTGGCAACATGCAGATTGTGTGGGCTACTCAGATTGTGAGAATTCTGATGTTCCCGAGTGCTTGACAAGTGTAGAACTTGCGAGAATTATAGAAGCAAGAGAACATTCTAGAAGCAGAGAATGTATGTATATACGTTGTGATGGGAGTGTTATATGGGAGAGAGTGAGTGATAAAGAGGAGAGCAGCTATCAGTGAATTAGCAGGAGGTAAATGCAGGTTGTTACTAAAGCACTAACAACCTGCATAAACCATAAGTTAGGTAAAAATCTGCATGCTCCTTTGTAAGCCTTGTAAAAGAGATTAGCTATGACCTGTAATTTTCTAGCAGACCTCATTAACCCATAAATGCGGCCGTCCCTTTAACTCAGCTGCAAAGCAGCATAGCATATGACAGGCCAAGGCCTTCTCTTCCAGAAGTGCACTTCTTATCCCGATCTTTTTCTTCCCAGCGGTGACTTTAATCATGCTACAGAAGATACTTATGTCAGCTGAAAACATCCTCATTAATTTTTTTTCCAATAAGTTGTTTGTTTCACTTTTTTCCTGCAACCAACTTCAGGTTACAACAACAACAACATACCCGGTGTAATCCCACTTGTGGGATCTGAGGAGGGTAGTGTGTGCACAAACCTTACCCCTACCTTTGAAGGTAGAGAGACTGTTTCCAATAGACTGCATTTCAGGTTAGTAATGGAAATTTATCTCATCAAACAGTGCTATTTAAGTGCAGTGACTAATAACCTCACAAAACATCTGTGAAACCTTAAGTGCCTGGAAATACCAGATGTTTTCCTTTGACTACGAGATGTTGTCTCTAAATAAACAGGCAGATATGCAGAAGTCACTTAACGAATTCACTTTCTTTACATTCTGATTCAACATAGTAGTTTCATATGGTATAGCATGTGTGGAACTCTTAATACATGGTGAAATGAAATTCAAATGTACGAAAACTCACCACCATCTACATCTTTACATAGTACTGATACCTACACCATCCATGTAAATTAAATTTCGTACAAGTTGTTATGGGAAGATCCAACCTTTCATCATCAGAATCATCTGTATCTGAACTATTGGAAACACTTAGCTGAGCAGACTTTTAGCACAATGGGCATGGCAAGAATTAGATAAGGAAGGAAATCTTCCCCCAAGCATTTACATAGTCTACCGTATGCCTGTCATAGAATCAAGTGTAAATTAGCCAAAAACTGAAAAGAAAATGGAAGTTGCACAAAATTCTAAGTTGCATCAACATACCAGTAACGAAAATTTTCTCATTGGATCTTCTATCTCTGTTTGAGTTTCTTGCAGTGAAATGAGTACTACAGTGACCTAAAATGGCACATCACATGAGGTAAATGCATTTTTAGATATGTTGATAGTGTCACATTTATATAATGCCTGCTAAGTGCTAATGGAAAGATATAAATTGTATTCACCTTTTCAACATAACCATGGATTGCTTGATTTCCAAAATCCATTGTAACCATGGTAATGCATTCCATGGATTTGGCAAGTAGCGTGCGACTTCTATCTTAAGTAGCAGTTTCCAAGATAACTTTAAGATAAGGCATTACAGAATCATATATGTAAGCAGAGTCTTCCTGCAGTATCCAAGGAAAATGAAGTTTAGAACACCAGAGATTTAAACAAAAGAAGTTCTTTTTGAACCGCTGAAAGCGAAGTACCTGCGATGAAATAGCTAAAGAGGCTAAAGTTTCAAGAGCTGCTTCTTTCATCATTGTCATTCCTCTCTAGAATATGCAGCAAGTTAAAAGCTTATGTCATTTACTCTTATACACGTGGACGAATGAGTATGTTATAGATTGGTAAAGATAACATTACCTGTAGAAACCCGACTAATTTACTCACTATTTTGTGCAGGTAAGGTTTTCAAGTCATCTGCACTGCAATTGTGACTGAACAACCATATCACTGAAGTTGCACGTCTATACACAAAATGTGCTTGCAGTGGACAAAGCCGTTTTAACCAGCCGCAGTTGTCTGTTTTTAATGGCTTGTGCGTAACCGGAAAGGGAAACGATACATCGGAAAAAGTAGGGGATTTACAAGAGCTTTTTATGAAACTGGTGGAGGCTGCGGCGTTGCCCGTCGCGCCGGAGATGTAGGAGAGAGAGAGGAAAAGTGCTGCGAGAAATAACAGTTTCTTATGATTCCAACATATGATGATAGGTAAGGATTGAAAAATAAGTTTCTGCACCTCATTCTTATGTTTCAGTCCCCACCAGGTTGTCAAGAGGTTTCTCAAAGTGGACTGATTGTGGATAATACCACCAGTTGCTGCAAAATATTTCCAAATGAAGTACTTTGTGATGGTCGTCTTGTCTTACTTAATTGTGTATTATGTCTTAAAGAAATGGGGTTATTGGTTATTTAACGTTTATTTCAGGTTGGATTTCAAAGAGGCTTGGACGGATGGCGTCACACACAACCTACTTCTGAGGCTGGTTCCACAACCCAACTTACATCTGATGATATTGCTTCAATATGGACAAATGTGGCACAAGGTGTGAAGAAAGGCAGAGTTTACGGGCTTGGAGCACAAGCTTCTTCATGTCATCCATCACCGTTGTCTAGTGCTTCTACTTCTCAAACTTCAGAAGAAATGGAAGCAAATGCGAAGAGAGATTTCAAAGCTAACAGAACGACTTCAAACATCTGAAGCTAACTATGCTAAAGTGCAGAAGTTCATGGAGAAACATATGGCTGAATCTGATGATGGCGAAGAAGAGACCGACTCTGATGAAGAGTAGATTATGTTCTGGTTCTTTAGACATTTGCTATGACATTTAGACTTGTTTTAAACTATTTACTTCCGTTTTGAATAACAATTGAAATACTTATTAGACTTGATTTTGATGATGCTTGAACTTTTAGACTCCATTGTGAATCTGTGAATCAAGTGGAATTTGAATGTTTAGGAATGTGTTAGATATTTGGTTTTATTGTTATGTTAAATTTCTATGGATGGTAGTATAATTTAGCAGATGGTGTACCAAAATGAATAGCATTTTTCTTATATATTAAAAATATAGCTTTCTTATAGAATTTTGTTTAGAAAATTAAAAATGCCGACTACAATAGTCGGAAGATCACCTAAAAAGTTAATATAATAATTATTTATACCGACTATAGTAGTCGGAAGAGTACTTAAATGATTAATAAATATCATTCACAATGATCGAAATATATATATTTAATTATTTAACTATTACGATAACCGTAGTTGGCATTAATAAATTAGTATTTAATAAATATTCTGACTACAGTAGTCGATAGTAATTAAATTAATAAAATATTATTTTACTAGCTTTCCGACTACAGTAGTTGGCAGTTCGTGTACTTTAATGATCGGGTTTTAATTTACATATTGTGACTACTATAGTCAGCAAGTATTTTCTGACGCTCAGTCTGCCGACTGCTCAAAAGTAGTCGGAAAGTCATCGGAAAACTCCATTTTCAGACTACATTCCAACCAATTTAGCAGTCGGCAAACAACACAATTTTAGTAGTGAATTATAATGAATTTATCCTTTTCAAATTCAATTTTAAAACAAAAACAAAAATGAAATAATTTTTTTTACCTCACTAATGAAACAAATTGAATTCAAACAGAAGAGAATTTGTTTGAATGATATCATAAGCACATTAATGATCTCATAGTATCAATTTTGACCACTTAAATAGCTTGAAATTGAGTAAATTACGAGGAAAATGTGTGTTGATATATAACCATAAATTTATGTTTAGATATCAAAATAAAAAATGGGAGTGTTGTTGTTTGAGACGTTTTGGTCTCTTCTTTAATGACTGATTTTGTTATTTATAACTTTTTGAAATTTAGAAAATTTCGCTATTTCTGACAAACTATTTCCATGGAAATTTTCTTAGACTTGAAATATCTCTATGGTTCGTAATTTTTGTGTAAAAAAATGAAAATTAAAAAAATATAACACTTTAAGATTTCGGTGGAACGCTTTACCTTAAGATAAAATGTTCTTGACAATATAGTGTATGTATTGAAAACACGAATATTAGAGAATGATCATATATAAGCTTAGTAAAATAGTTCAACTTTGTGCGAAACACAAATAATTTAGCTAGTTCAACATAAATTTAAGTTGAGATGTCAAACTAAACATATTTAGGGGCAGGATATGTAATTGGCCAAATATAAAACATATAAAAGAATAATGTAGAAGTAGAAAAGAAAAAAAAAAGGCAAAAGGAAAAGACATAATCAGCTTTAGGGCAAATCGGAACCACCATTCTCTTCCATGGATGGCGTGGAAAAGCTGAGGAAGGAATTCAAGTATTGGAAACATTCACCGTATTTCTATCAAAAGCACAACTATTATGAGTCGGAATGGAAAGACAGTTATCGTATCTTGGTTGATTCGTTTATGCTTAGCTCTTCCACATTCGAGAACGCCTTGAGCAAGTATATAATACTCTCAGTTATTCGTATATTTATTCTTTATATATATATATATATATATATGTTCTTCGATTTCGTCTATTGTAATTTCATTCCAAAGGATTATTTCTGTCTGCAGATCTCTTTGGGCTATGAAACTATCACCTGTGGGGGATGCGGTGCCTTACAGCTTTAAGGATTTGGAAAATATGACCCTGAAATTTTCCCGATCCCAATGTTTAATCCACACTATGTACGGCAGATTGTTTGCAGATCATGAAGGCAATGTTGCTATCAAAACATGGGATTTCTTTGTTCCACAGTTCCCCTGTTATGCTGACCATCCGAATAGATTTTGTGTATGTTTAATTTGTTGGATCTCATTTTTCTCTTCCTCCGTTAACATTTATTTTTTCCCTAACCTAGCTGGAAAATTTAATTTGCAGAACGAGCTTGAAATACTAACGCGTGAAGACCGACATCCATGTTTGATGAAGTTAAAGGGCTTCTGTTTTCAGCATATACTTGCACTAGTGTATGATGAAATGCCAACACAAGTTTTGTCAACCAAGCTTCATTCTGGTACTGGAGCTAGCTACTAAAGGAATTTTTCTAGTTTTTGTGTGCTTTTAACGTATCATCTGTTCCTTGGGCAGGCAATCAGTTTGGATGGAATGCTAGAATGAGGGTGGCGACTCAACTTGCAAGCCTCTTCGCCTGGTTTCATGAGAGGCGATATGCATTAGGTACTGTCAGACCAAAAGACATAATGATTGACAACGTAACTATCTTAATACCTTAATTCGTTTTGGACCTCCTTACGTGTTGGTGTTTTACAAGTTACTGTTCAATTTGGCTCGCAGGACTTCAACATTAAAGTATTCGACTTTGGTTTCCTTACTCCGGTCACGAATGAAGATAATTGGGGTCCCTTGCCTTATCATGCTATTCGAGAACCTCCAGAGGCTAGATACGGTGTGTCTATTTATTTTTATTGTCTTATTTACTTCAATATCTATACTTTTAGTGAACTTTGTGGTGAAGAAATTTATAGTCAGGGGCACTTCTATCTTTTAAACTGTTTGTTTGAACCAGGTAAGCTCTGAATGCTATATGTTACCAATCCTTCAAGAAAAACAGCTAATCTGACTTGTAGAAGATGGGAACCTTTTGTCCCTGTATTTGCTATTGACCAATGCATCGATGAGTGACAATTTGTTTTAATTAGCAAAAAATGGATTGCGTTTATTTATACAACACTAAGATAATGCTTCTTTTAGTACTTCATAAACGTGCAAAAGCAAAAGTTAGAAAAGGTAGCTGCTGAGAGAGATGGATGTGTTTCGATAAAGTTTGGTTAAAGAAAGAGAATGCAGAAAATAAGAACAGAGGAGAGGGTTAATGAAAGAGAAATGGATCAGATTAGAAGGGAGGAGGAGAGGGTGTTGTAAACGTTGCCGGAGGTGCTAGATTGACGGGAGAATCATTTGATTTTAACCTTAACCATTTAGGTATAGAATCCATGAAGATGACACAAATGTTTCCAAAAAATTAAATAAATCATAATCCAAATTCCAAGTTAGTAACTTCTGAATTTGCTAGTTACAAGTTTCAAGGTGTGAATTCATTTATTGTATTCGCCTTCTCTCGCATAAAAAAATGCATGAGAAAAGGGAAAGATTGGGCAACAACCCAATCTAGAATGCCTGTGGCTATGGCTAAATCTAGATAGAAGGATTGCAGGTACTGCCTTAAATGAATGGAAGAGGAAAGGATCTCTTCGGCATTTTAGATACATGATTTTTCCCCTTTTATTCAACCTAGATTTTTTGCAGTTTGAGATGCCTCTCGTTCTCTTTAATATATGCTTTACACTTCTTTCTGCTTTGTTTAGCTTAATGTCATAAAATACAATATTGTGTGTAATTATGTTGTACTTTCCTCATTCTCTTGTCGCTCTGGACAAATTGATTTCCTTGCAAATATTCTTGCTCTATTGGTCAATGTTCTAGGTTCAACCATTTCTTCATTGCTTCTTTCATTAGTTGTATCTGTAGTATTAATTTGGTGTGAGTTTCTTGGTTGTATTCATGGTCCTAGAGACACCCGGAATATCTGGAATATAGCAGGCGGAGGTTGGTACTCAAGGATATCTGGAATCAGTTTTCTATTCTCATTTCCTTTGTTCTTTCATTTGAAGGTGAAAACACTCCAGGTCTATTAGGACTTTAAGTGAAATTGAGGTGTGGGTTTTATTAAGAAAACAAGTACAAACATATATGTAATGCAAGAAAAAAAAGGTAACTTCTTTTGCTGGTTATATTTATTTATAGGTGCCACCACTTTATTCAAGATAATACTCATGGGCAATGGGTCACACACCTTAGCTCACCCTGCATATACTTAACCAGAGTTTAAGTGAGGTGAAGCACCCTCCCTAAGCTGTTCTGAGCTCGGCTTATGCAAGCCTTAAATAAGCCTCAACAACACAACGTTGGATCTGTTGTGGTTTTGTTCTTTTGTTCTCAATCATCAGTATCTATCTCTATTCTATTACCTTTTGTTAGTGATAGAGGATGGACAAATGACTTTTATTTATTCACATTGTACTTTTAAGATTTCGTTGGATATTTTCTAAATCTTGAATTGCAATGATCTATCCTAATCTTTGGATGTGTAAGATTGTTCTTTTTTATCGTGTAATAAATAACTAACATTACATGATCCTGCATGTTATTGTAGGTATTCAGAATTTAAAAGCTGATGTTTACATATTTGGTATTCTACTTGTGGAGTTGATTGGCAATAGCTACATTGGTATAGAGAAGAAGATGGCAATCCACCACTGGATTCTTAAGGAACTCCAAGTAGAAAAAAGATCAATAGTGAATGAATCAATTCTGCAAGATAATGATGAGCTTGCTAATGGCATCACAGACTTAGCAGTAAAATGTTTGAATGAGGATCCAAATGAACGCCCAGATATGATGGAAGTCTCTACCAACTTGTCCAATTTGGTAGGAGCACCTTGAAATTAATTAGTTACTTTGAGCTTAGTGAGACTTTATATGCTCAAAACATTACTCAATATGAATCATTAGTTGCTTATGTAATAAGGATTTAAGGTGTGTGGTGGTTCTTGTTTTGCTTGTTAGGGCTTACTATAGAGAACTTGAAAACCACTTGATATGCTTGAACTTCATTCGAGTTTTTCCTCATTTTGGCTAATTCTTACTTTGAACACGATTTATGCTACAATTTTGATTTACTCTTTTTTAATTAAACTAGTTTTAACTTATGTGAGTACATGCGTCAATAGATTAAATTTCCTATACAAAAAGAATATATTACGTAAATAAGCGATGGACGTACAAATAGGTGCAACATTGACTTGTTTAATTATGTGTAATAAGTATTTAGATTTACCGTTCTTTACATGTAATCTTTTGTTATAATTTTCAGTAATGATATTGCGAGAAATTTATTTTTAATTTTAAACACTCGAAAAATGAACTTGTATGTTTATATTTAAGGGGAAAAAACATCAATGTACAACATAAGACCTAGTATTATAGAGAAACATAACAGTAGAATTTTACCAAAATAAAATGAGATCATTTTTTTAAAAAAAAGTTATAAAAAAGCATGATTTCTACCCAAAAAAATAAATGGAAAAGGGTTAAATGTACCCCTGTACTTTCAAATATGGTTTAAATATACCATTCGATACTATTGGGCCGTATATGCCCTTACCATTATACTATTGGACATATATACCCTTATTTTGGATGAAATGCCAACTTATTTTCACATATGTTGCATTTGTCTCTCATCACATTTACAAGAGAAAAAAAACAATATGATAAGAAGAACAAGAAAGCATACGAAAAGGTTAAGATTTCAAAAGATTCTAACCTCAGAGAAAGAATTTAGATTGAGCGTTCTTCAAGATCTGCATCTTAGAAGATAATGAAATTTTAGATCGATAAAAGGGCATATATTGTATCATATTGTATTTAATTAGAAGTGATGAAGAGTTACAACTATCTATCTACCATACACAATTGAAATGGTCAACATTGGAGCTAATAAATCCATCCGTCCTTTGGTTAGTAAAGGAAGATTAATGCAATTCTAAGGAGTGAATGACAATTGAATGGTAATCCTGTTATGAATTCTGAAGTTAGACTTTGATCAACTAATGACACTAAAAGGCTTGGCAGATTTGACAACAGTTGGAAAACCATTTGACCAAAACATCACAGTTAAAACGCCTAATTGCACAAACTAAAAACGAAAGCCTCGAAAACCGAATCATCCATCCTACTAGAACAAAAATGACCTTACGGATCTAACCGCGCTGACGGAATTCTCATCCGATCACGTTTTACCAAGAATATTGAGTTGAGTCGAACTTTGACTAAATTTCCAAGTTAAAACTCCTAATTGCACAAGCTCAAAATGAAAGCCTCAAAACCCAAACCAACCATCCTCCTAGACCAAAAATGACCTTACGGATCTAACCACGCTGACGGAATTCTCATCCGATCACGTTTTACCAAGAATATTGAGTTGAGTCGAACTTTGACTAAATTTACAAGTTAAAACGCCTAATTGCACAAACTCAAAATGGAAACCTCGAAACCCAAACCAACCATCCTACTAGACCAAAAATTACCTTATAGATCTAACCAAGCTGACGGAATTCTCATCCGATCACGTTTTACCAAGAATATTGAGTTGAGTCAAACTTTGACTAAATTTTTAAGTTAAAACACCTAATTGCACAAACTAAACATGGAAGCCTCGAAACCCAAACCAACCATCCTACTAGACCAATAATAACCTTCCGGATCTAACCGCACTAACGGAATTCTCATCCGATCACATTTTACCAAGAATATTGACTGAAGTCAAACTTTGACTGAATTTCCAAGTTAAAACGCCTAATTGCACAAACTCAAAATGAAAGCCTAGAAAC
Organism: Solanum chiquidenum; assembly: GCA_029582725.1. NCBI lineage: Eukaryota > Viridiplantae > Streptophyta > Magnoliopsida > Solanales > Solanaceae > Solanum > Solanum chiquidenum. The sequence continues at coordinate 9,652 of JAJOOS010001004.1, read as the reverse complement.
CAAACCAACCATCCTACTAGACCAAAAATGACCTTCTGGATCTAACCACGCTGAAGGAATTCTCATCCGATCACGTTTTACCAAGAATATTGAGTTGAGTCAAACTTTGACTAAATTTCTAAGTTAAAACGCCTAATTGCACAAACTCAAAATGGAAGCCTCGAAACCCAAACCAACCATCCTACTAGACAAAAAATGACCTTCCGTATCTAACCGCGCTGACGGAATTCTCATCCGATCATGTTGAGAACTTTGACTAAATTTTCAAGTTAAAACGCCTAATTACACAAACTCAAAATGGAAGCCTCGAAACCCAAACCAACCATCCTACTAGACTAAAAATGACCTTCCGGAGCGAACCGCACTGTTGGAATTCTCATCCGATTATGTTATACCAAAAATATTGACAAAAGTCAAACTTTAACTAAATTTCAAATTTCTTGGCTAACCGCACTGTTGGAATTTTCAGAAAGCACGATTTTTGAACAAACAAAACAAAACCCACATCAAATTTGGGTGTACTCAAACATCAACTTAACTAGGAAATATTGAGAAGATCTAGAATCATTCGTCTCTCATCAAATTAACAAGAGGAAAAACACAAAAAGAGAAAACAGGAGGAGAAGAAGAAAATAAAAAAAGATCAGCCAAATTTTGAGTTTCAGAACTTCTAACCTCAAAGAAAGAATGCCAGATTGAAAGTTTTTCAATCTATTTGCCTGGAAGATGAAGAGCCATTCTAGATCTACAAATATGGAGAGAGGATCTGTCTGAATGTTAATCTAAAAAGAAGTGGTGTATATTTGATTGAGAGTGAAGGGTAAAATTATCAATTTATATTTTTATTCAGGTATTAGTTATTCAAGTATAATTTATTCTATCTTTTACCCTGCATAAAATATTACATAGATTGACTCATAACTTAAATATGTATTAGTTATGTGGTTTTCTAATTTTCTAACCAAACATAGTATTATGTGTGTTGAATTTCATACTTTGACAAAAAAATGCTACCAAACATGGTAAAACTTATGCAACATTTTATACCGGAATAACTCAACCCTTATCTAGTAACCAAACGACCCCTTATTTTGGATGGAATGCCATATGGTTGCATAGCATCTTAAAAAACCCATCCTCATTTTTTGACCCGCTTCACTTGCTCTTTTATCCGTTACCCTATCCAAAGTCCAACCCCATCAAAAAAAATTCCCAACGAATACAACCCTATTTACTCCAACAACATCAGACTCCATTCAAGCAATATCCATGGGAACATCACCTTCTCCATTTCCACCACCATCAAACTCCATTGAAGCAACAAAATATTTTTTTAAAACTTCCCTCCAAATAAATTACACTCACAACTAGGGGTGTACAAGCCAAACTGTAAAGTCAAATCGAATCGACGAATCAAATCAAACCGAAAAGAAAATCGATTTGTGGTTGGTTTGACGGTTGAAAAAAAAAACCGACCACTCTTGATTTGGTTTGGTATTAAAAGAAAAAAAGTCAAATCGAACCCAAACCAAACCGACATAATATATATATATATATAAAATTTTATTTTATTTGTAGATAAAAAATATTATTTATAATCTTCTTTGTTAATATATTTTTAGTTAGTGTATAGTTTTCAATGTTTATATATTTTATTTCAAATTTGGGCTTGCAAAATTTGTAAATATTTTATTTGTATTAAGATCCGAAGTTACAATTGTATTGTTATAGTTTTTCAAATTCGAAGTTAACAATTTACTTTGTAAATATTTTGTTTTGTATTCAGTTTGCCTGTAGCCTTTAATCTTATTAATTTAATATAATTAACGTTGATATTTCAAAAAAAATATTTTGTACTCATGTGAATTTTACCGTCTTTTCGAAAATTTCTATTCATTTAACATTTTTTTAAGTTTAGCTTATCACACAAGTAAGTGAAAATATATTTGATCTCTTTTTCAAATACCGTATAGTTGTAAAAAATCAAAAAATCAAAAAAAATCCGAAAGAACCGACTAAAGCCGAAATCAAAAAAACCAACTTTACGTGGTTTGATTTGGTTATTAAATTTAATAAATCGACATAATTGATTTATGTTTTTTTTAATGAAAAATCAAACCAAACCGACTTATGTACACCAATTCTCACAACAATAAAAAAACCTAACTAGAAAATAGCAGCAACCACCCTTACAAATCATCAAAATCTCCTTTTAACTAACTTCTCTTTTTAGATTAAGGTTAGAGCAGAAATAGAAAGAGAGAGGTAATTGGGGGTTGACGAAGTCTTTTGGTATTGACGAAAAGACTGAAAACTAAACACACCCACAAATTATATTGAACTAAAGCATTATCTATACTCTGTCTCTTGACCCCGAAAGTAAAATAAAGACTAGCACCCTGTGAGGTTTTCTTTAGAATTTTTGAGAGTGACTATACAAAATTTACTTGCTATTTTTCGATGGAAATTAAAAATGAGATTCGTGTCTTGATTAATCCAAGTGAATTTCTAAAAATTTTCAATTTACAGATTGTTGGAACCTCAAACAATTTCTTGAAGAAGCCGAAAAAATTGTGGGTGAAGAAAGGTCATTGGCACCAGATGAGAATTTGAAGACTCTTATCATGGTAGCAGCAAGATTAAGAGTTTCAATCTGTCAACATCCCCTCCAAATTTTGCTTATTACGGAGCTTCTGTTTATGTAATGGGGTTGAACTTTGGGTCGAGTATAGGATAAAAGAGCAAGTGAAGAGGGTCAAAAAATTGGGGATGAGTCTTTTAAATATTGTGCAGCCACGTGATATTCCGTCCATAATAAGGGTATATATGTTCCATAATATAACAGTTGGGGTATATATGATCCAATGGTATACCAAATGTTTTCGAAAATACAGGGGCATATTTGACCTTTGCCTATATTTTTTAATAAAAAACCAAGGCACCATTTTTGTCATTTTCTCGAACCACAGAACCACTGCGCACGGCGGTAATCGTTCACCTGAATTTTAGCAATCGGTTCTCATAATCTCAGAGAAGAGTCCATATATCTTGCTGTAGTTACAACATGGGGATTGACCATGGAGTTGACTCCCTCATTGTTGTATTGCTGCTGATTTCAATGGTTTCCACTTGTGTTGCCTACCTCCCCGGTGACATCGTTCCGATGAGCAAAATGGGTCAATACCACTCTGTACGTATAACCCTTTTAACTCTTTCAATTTTCTTTCTCTCTATATATATGTACGAAGAGACGAACGTTATTGTTTAATTATTTTTTTTTGTGGTTGATTTACTCGCAGTCGAGGACTGTTTGGCATGATATGATTGGAAAACATTGTCCCATTTTCGGGGTTAATCGGGAGGTAATTTTCATTTCCCCATACATTTCTTGAGTTTGTGCTTCTGGGGTTGTAACTTTTTGGGGATTTTGCTGCTGATCTCTTTCATTTTTACCTAATGGTGTTTTTTCATTGGGTTGAAATTTAATTGGTGTAGGTGTTGATACCGATTCCAAAACCAACTGGTTTTACTGGAGCTGATCCTTACAAGATGTGAGTTTCATGAAAGACAAAACTTTCTGCTTTGTCTTATTTTCTTGTAAATTCAATCTACTTGTCATGCCTTAGATTTATTATGGTGAGATTCAACTTGCACATTCATGTTAGTGCATCTGATATTAGAGTTTTGGTATGGGAGTAGGTTCATTTTGGTCCTTCAAATATAACCTGAGCATTTTTGATCCCTTAACTTTTTGGTCTCTCGAACATAATCCACTTAAAAGTAATGGTGTTAAACCCTGTGACATCCACATGGCTTGTAAAATATAAAACCCATCGGACAAACTCATTTTCCTATTCTAAGGGAGAGTTGTCGCACCTTACGGCCATTTTGTTGTTGCCTTTAAGGGAAAATGGTTACTATTTTCGAGTAGGACTGATAATTGCGTTCTTAAGTATTGTCTTCTGATATAAATAGCTACTACTATATTAATCCTAATAAATGAAGAAAGCATGAAGAAATAAAATGTGCATCAATCAAGAAAGAGATAGCACTGTCAGTTGAAATTTACACCACTAGAAAAATTGTTCTTCTAGTTAGTTTTTAACATTGTTATGTTAGGGAGACCAAAAGTGCTCCACTTTAGCAAAGTTAAGGGACTAAAAATGCTTAGGTTATATTTGAAGGACCAAAATGAACCTACTCCCATAGATAATGGATAATTTTAGCCCAAAACTCTCTGATATTACTTGGAGTCGGCTATATGAAACATATAAGTTACTGTTTCCTCTTTGTTTTCTTGTAAATTCAGCCTGCTTCCATCTCTTAGAAACTTATTATGGTGAAATGCATCTTTTATTTCTCTTGTTCTGGTCATGGCTGCAGATTTGTGCTAACACTAAAAAACATTGCTGAAAGGATGTTGTAATAGGATAAGGTCTTCTGTTCTGTCCCAATTTGCATCAAATAGAGAAGTGCTAATATTCCTAGGGAGGCTGGGATGTAATTTGTGAAGCTTTGTGCCAAACTTACTAGGAAAGGGTATGGCTAGAAATAACACATGATAGGAGTGAAGGTGTGGATCCCGTACAAACTAAGCACTTTTAGATGATAAGTGACATATTAATTTTCTTGTCACCTTTCTCAAAAAGGAAGTTGTAGAGCAATTTTGATTGAAGTTACTTCTCATGCAGATTGTCATCTGTCTCTCAAAACTTTACATGGTTTATCACATGAGCATTGGCTCTGTCAAGATAAGGGAGAAAAAATATCTATGGTGGGAATTAGTAGCTTCTAGGGGATGGTGTAGACGTCATGGGTTGTATGTGGTGATTCTAATATAACCAGATCCGACAACAGAAGGAGTGGGAAAGGTATAATAGAGCTATGCAGTAGTTCTCTGATTTCATAGAGGATCTTGAATTGATTGATTTTCCATTGGCAGGATGGATTTAGAGCCTGTTTAGATTGGCTTAAATGTTGGTCAAACCTACTTTTAAGTGAGTTTTAGCTTTTGAGAGTGTTTGACAAAGTTAAAAATAACTTAAAATAAGTTAAAAATGGCTTAAAAAAAGTTAAAAACCAAAAGAAGGACCCCCCCTACCTTTTTTTTCCTGACTTAAAAGTCATTTAAAGTTTAACTTTTATTTTTTGACTTAAAAACTACTTCTTTTAAAAAAAAACTACTTTTTTTTCATCCTATCCAAACGAGCTCCTACACATGGTACAGATTAAACAATCATATTGCTGCATCAAGACTGGACATGTCCTTAGTCTTGACTTAATAGGATGATGAATACAACAATATCAAATAGTCACTAATGCCAAGGTTAAAATCTGATCACTTACCCATATTAATCCAGTGAAGTGACTGGTAAAAAGGAAATCACATTTCAAGTTTTGAGATTGCTGGTTGGAAATGCACGGTTCACTGAGATAATTATAGGGTGGTGGAATTCTTTTGAGGTCACAGGTATGCCCTACATCTTAGCAGTCAAGTTGAGTGGAATCATGAAAATTATGGCAATCCGAACAGAAAATTAGAATTGCTGGAGGAGGTGCCAAAATTAGACAATATACAACAACCAAGAAATTTCACTAAGGAGGGACTTGTACCCAAAGAATGTTAAAGATGGAACTTGTATCCAAAGAAGTTTAAAGATGGAGCTTGAGGAAGTGACAAAGTTTGAAGAAATTGTTTGGAGGCAAAGATAAGAGTATTGTAGTTGAGGGAGGAGAATAAAAAGGGAAAAGGGTCACAATTGCACCTTTACTATGCAAAAGGGATCAAATTTACCCTTTGTTATATTATTGGTACAAAAATACCCCCGATACCTAAATGACTCAAATATACCCCTCCTTCGTAAGGGATGTCAAAGGTAGAAGAAAAGCAATGACCGGAGTGGGAGAGTCGGAGTCGAAAAGAGGATCCCTCATTTCTTTCTTTCATTCAAAACCGTGCATGAGACTTTCATCTCACACGTCTCCTAAGTGATAAAAGAAAGATTTTCTTTCTTCCTTGTGTATGTATAAGACCAAATTTGTTCGATTTCTTAAAAGGATTACGTTGAACTGCTTTAGACTTTTCTGTTTTTGGGTTAACCAAAGATGCATAGAAGATACTGCTTCAATGATAGACACCCTTGTTTTTTGTCAGGCATCAAGCAGCAAGGGATTCTATTGATAAATTTATACAAATTGTTACCTTCTCAAAAAAGAAGTTATATTTGGTCTTCATGTCAACTGGAGAAGAAGTCTTACTCTTTCCCATCAATGTACCTCAGCTACACATTTAAGCAGACAATCCTGCTTTAGGGGCAAAAACAAAGCTATAAAGATATGGAAGGCCAGACTTTATCTTAGCAAGTAAATTGAGATACTTGATAGATAAACTCAAAGAGTGGAGTAAAACAAGACAAGGAAATTTGGGACTGCAAAAACAAAGCATTCTAAATCAATTGGCTGAATTTGATGGGATCTAAAATCAAAGGCAATTGACAGATGAGATTTATTTGAGAGCAGTTCTCACCGTTGAATTTGAAGAAAATGCAAAGAGGGAAGACATTGCTTGGCGACAAGTCCAGGGGTTTGTGGCTAAAAGGAGACAGAAACACTAAGTTTTTCCACAGAACTGCAAACTGTCACAAGAGGTACAATAACATTGACAAGCTGTCATTCAATGGAGAATGCACCGGGGAACCAACAGAGATCAAAGAAGAAATCATTAAGTTCTATCAGAACTTACATGCTGAAACAGAAAGATGGAGACCCCAATTCAATGCCAAATTTGGTACTATTGTGAATGAGATGGATAACATTATGCTACAAGAACAGTTCAGTGAAAAAGAAACAAAGGGCTTGTGTTATGGCATGTGCTAGGGATAAAGCACCTAGCCCACAGTTACACCATGACATTTTTCATAGCTTGTTGGGATGTGCTGAATAAAGTAGTAGTTGCAGCAGTACAAAACTTCCATGCTTAGAGTTTTTTTTTTTTTTTTAATGTTTCAATGCGACCTTCATAGCACTGATACCAAAAAAGATTGGGGCAAAGGAGTTGAAGGACTTCAGACCCATAAGCCTAATAGGAAGCATTTACAAGATACTATCAAAAATTCTGACCAAAAGGCTCAAGAAAGTAGTCTCCAAGATGGTGGATGCTTAGCAATCGGCCTTTATAAAAGGCAGACAGATCATGGATGCAATTTTGATTGCAATGAGTGTGTGGATGTCTGGAAGATCAGCAAGGTCCCAGGGATCTTTTGTAAGTTAGATATTGAAAAAGCCTCCGATCACCTTCACTGGGGATTCCTTTGGAAGACTTTGGAGAATATTGGTTTTGGTGAAAAATGAATGAAATTTTGCATCACGGCTGTGAAGTTTTCCATTCTAATAAATGGATCTCCTTCTGGATTCTTCTCATCTCAGAGAGGATTAAGACAAGGGGACACCCTATCCCCTTTTCTATTTATTCTGGCAATGGAAGGACTAAATGACATACTCAGAACAGCCCAAATAAAAGAATGGATAAGAGGTTTCAATGCCAAGATGAATGATAGACAGGGCCTGGCCATATCACATTTACAATATGCCGATGACACTCTGATTTTTTGTGGTGCAGAGAGCTTCCAACTTAAGTATTAAAGAATTATCTTGATATTGGGCTTCTCATGGTTACACATTAACTATGGGAAACATTTCATTTACCCAGTTAATAAGGTGCCCAACATAAATGTGTTAGAGAACTTCCCTCAAGAGTACCTTGGCATGCCCTTTGGGGATAAGAGCAAGTCAATGCATATGGAACAATGTTCTGGAGAAATGTGAGAAGAAGCTAGTGAATTGGAAAGGCAAATATTTGTCTCGAGGTGGAAAGGTGGAAGAGTTATTCTCATCAATAGTGTGTTGGATGCCATGCCTACATACATGATGTCAGTTTTCCCAATGATTGCAAATGTAATTGACAGAATGGATGTTATCAAGAGAATTTTTTTGTGGCAAGAGAACTGTGATTCTAATGATCACAAATTTCATCTTGTAAAGTGGGATGAAGTCATGCAAAGTAAAAGAGTAGGGGGTCTGGGGATAAGTAACTTAAAACTGCAGAATCGAAGCCTTCTGATGAAATGGCGATGGAGATTTGCATCATAGGAACAAGCTCTGTGGAAGGAGACAATCAAGGCTAGGTTTGGAATGGAGACCAAATGGACTACCTACATGCCCACACAACCTTATGGGTCTGGAGTATGGAGGTCTATTAAAAGTCAGTGGATCAGGTTTGCTAACAACTGTAAATCAAGGTGGGAAATGGGGAAAAACACTACCTTGGGAAGATGTGTGGGTTGGACAAGAAACTTTAAAGAACAAGTATCCTGAGTTGTTCAACTTGAGCCTTCAAAAAGTATCCACAATCAGAGAAATGAGAGACAATCAAGGGTGGGATCTCAGGTTTAGGAGACACTTTAATGACTGGGAAATTAACAAAGTGGCTGAACTACTCAATACTCTGGAGCAATACAAAGATTAAACTCCCAATGAGGACAATCTATTTTGGCTACCAGAAAAGCAAGGGAGATTTTAAGTTGTTTCAGCTTACAAGAGATCACAAAGATCAGTCACTCAGAGTGGTGGCTGTGGCTGGCCCTGGAAGATGATCGCGAAATTCAAGGTACCCTTCAAGGTAGCATGTTTCACTTAGCTACTAGCCAAACATGCCACACTCACCAAGGACAACCTTATGAAAAGAGGTTGTCAAATTTGTTCTAGGTGCTCTTTTTGTGAATGTGAGATTGAGAAATAAATCATCTCTTTCTACATTGTAGAGAGACTGTGAAGCTATGACAAATTTTCATTAATTTAAGAGGCATAAGCTGGACTATGCCAAGGAGCATCAAACTCTAGCTTGCTGAAACAAAGATGGGAATCAGTCGGGACTCGGGACACAGGGAGAGATGGAAGATTGTCCCAGCCTGCATTTGGTGGACTATATGGATGGAAAGGAACCAGAGTCGAAAACAAGAGTTACTCTCTGCAGAAACTCAAGATGAACTGTCTAGTCCTTTTCTTTTTTTGGTGTATGCACAAATATCCTCAAGAAGAAGAGGATATTCCTAGTATTTTAGATTATTTATGAAGCTTTAGTAGGGTCACCTCTCCCTCGGTAATTTTGTTAAATTTTGTTAATAGTATTACTGGAATACGTCTCTGAGTATTCCTTTTGTTCATAATACATGTTACCTTTATTCAAAAAAAGAAAAAAGATATGGGAAGGGATGCTAGAGTGGAAAGAGATTGACTAAGGGTGTGTTTGGTATGAAGGAAAATGTTTTCCTAGAAAATGTTTTCCTGGAAAACAAGTTGATTTTTGACTTATTTTCTCATGTTTGGTTGGTGACTAGAAAATATTTTCCGGAAAAGATTTTTAGTGTTTGATTTATGAATGAAAAATGTTTTTGAGAAATATCTTTTATTTATACTAGAATAGAAAATAATTTTTGAAATTGAAAATATTTTTTAAAAACAAACTTAATTTTTTTTTTGGGGGTGGTGGTGGTAGGGGGCGGGTGGGTGGGGAGTGGGGGGGGGCTGGTAGGGGTGGGTGGAGGGGGTCGAGGATAGGGGTGAAAAAATAAAATTTTGAAGCTGAAAATATTTT
>JAJOOS010001003.1:0-21014 GCA_029582725.1 Solanum chiquidenum | reverse complement strand
GTTCAAAAAATATAAAAATCAAGAAAAAGACATAAAAACACTTCAAAAAATGTAATTCATAAATGTCCGAAAAATATAAAAAATAAGAAGAAGACATAAAAACACCTCAAAAAATTCCCGAATCGCACCAGTCACCTTAGAATATTCATATGAATAAAATATCAAAATATTTCATTCTTTTGAAACCCCTCGAAAATATCAAAAAAAATTAATTCGTAAACATCTGGAAAATATAAAAATCAATAAAAGGACATAAAAACACCTTAAAAAATTCCCGAATCGCACTAGTCACCTTAGAATATCAGTACTTACAAGATATCAAAATTTTAAAAAAAAATTGTGACTGCCCAAAAAATATAAAAAAAATTAATTCATAAGTGTCCAAAAATAAAAAAAATCAATAATAAAAAATAAAAACACCTCAAAAAATTTTGAATCGCACCACTCACCTTAGAATATCGATATAAATAAAATATCAAAAAATTTAATTCGTAAACGTCCAAAAAATATAAAAACCAACAAAAAGACATAATACACCTCAAAAAATTCCCGTATCGCACCAGTCACCTTAGAATATTGATACGAATAAAATATCTAAATTTTACATTTTTTTCGTGACTGCTCGAAAAATCTCAATAATTTTAATTCGTAAACGTCTGAAAAATATAAAATTCAAGAAAAAGACATAAAACGACCTCAAAATATTCCTAAATAGCAACAGCCACCTTAGATTATCGATACGAATAAAATATCAAAATTTTACAGTCACTCAAAACTGCCCGAAAAATATAAAAATCACTAAAAGGACATAAAAACACCTCAAAAAATTCCTGAATCACATCAGTCAACTTAGAGTATCGATACAAATAACTATCAAAATTTAAATTTTTTCGTGACTGCCTGAAAAATATCAAAATTTTTATTTCGTAATAGTTTGAAAAATATGAAAATCAAGAAAAAGACATAAAACAACCTCAAAAAATTCCTAAATCGCACCAGTAAAAATAAATAAAAGGCATAAAAACACCTCAAATTTTTTTGGATCGCACCACTCACCTTAGAATATCAATACGAATAAAATATCAAAAATTTACATTTTTTTGGGACTGGCCGAATAATATCAATAAATTTAATTCGTAAAATTCTGAAAAATATAAAAAAATAAGAAAAGGACATTAAAACACCTCAAAAAATTCCTGAATCGTACCAGTAACCTTAGAATATGGATACGAATAAAATATCTCAATTTTACATTTTTTCGTGACTGCCCGAAAAATATCAAAACTTTTAATTCATAAACGTCTGAAAAATATAAAAAATAAGAAAAAGACATAAAAACACCTCAAAAATTTCCTGACTCGCACCAGTCACCTTAGAATATCGATACGAATAGAATATCGATACGAATAGAATATCAAAATTTAACATATTTTCATGAATCCGGAAAAAAATATGAAATTTTTTAATTCGTAAACGTTCGAAAAATATATATAAAAAAAAAGCCATGAAAACACCTCAAAAAATTCCCGAATCGCACATGTAATCTTAGAATATCGAGACGAATAGAATATCAAAATTTTACATTTTTTCGTTGTTGTCCAAAAAATATCAAAAAATTTAATTCTTAAACGTTCGAAAAATATAAAAATAAAAAAAGACATAAAACCGCCTCAAAACAATCCTAAATCGTACTAGTCACCTTAGGTTATCGATACGAATAAAATATTGAAATTTTATATTCTTTCGAAACTACCCGAAAAATATCTAAACTTTTAATTCGTAAACGTTTGAAAAATATAAAAATCAATAAAAAGACATAAAAACACCTCAAAAAAATTTCGAATCGCACCAATCATCCTTAGAATATCGATACGAATGAAATATCAAAATTCATTTTTTTTCGTGAATGCCCAAAAAATATCATTAATGTTAATTAATAAACGTCCGAAAAATATAAAAATCAAGAAGAAGACATAAAATTACCTCAAAAGTTTTTGAATCGCACCACTCGCCTTAGAATATCGATACGAATAAAATATCTAAATTTTTCAGTTTTTGGTGACTGCCCGAAAAATATCAAAACTTTAAATTCATAAACGTTTGAAAAATATAAAAAACAAGAAAGACATAAAAACACCTAAAAAAAATTCTGACTCGCACCAGTCACTTGAGAATATCGATACGAATAAAATATGAAAATATTACATTTTTTCATGACTCCCTAAAAAAATATCATAAATTTAATTCGTAAGGGCCCGAAAAATATAAAAATCAAGAAAAAGAACACCTCAAATTTTACCTTTTTTGTGACTGTTCAAAAAATATCTAAACTTTTAATTCATAAACTTCCAAAAAATTTATATAAAAAAAGAAACAAAAACACCTCAAAAAATTTCCGACTCGCACCAGTCACCTTAGAATATCGATACGAATAGAATATCAAAATTTTACATTTTTTCGTTGACTCCCCAAAAAAGTATCAAAACTTTTAATTAATAAACGTCTGAAAAATATAAAAATCAAGAAAATGACATAAAAACACCTCAAAGAATTCTCGAATCGCACCAGTCACCTTAGAATATCGATACAAATAAAAAATGAAAATTATACATTTTATTGTAACTGCCCGAAAAATATCAATAATTTTAATTCTAACACGTGCGAAAAATATAAAATTCAAGAAAAGGACATAAAACCACCACAAAAAATTCCCCTAAGATTATCGATACAAAAAAAATATCAAAATTTTACATTCTTTCGAAACTACCCAAAAAATATCTAAAATTTTAATTAGTTAACGTCCGAAAAATATAAAAATCAATAAAAAGACATAAAAACACCTCAAAAAAATCCCTAATCGCACTAGTTACCTTAGAATATAGATACGAATAAAATATCAAAATTTAAATTTTTCCTGACTGCCCGAAAAATATCAAAATTTCTAATTCATAAATGTCCAAAAAATATATATTAAAACACCTCAAAAAAAATTTAATCGCACCACTTACCTTAGAATATCAATACTAATAAAATATCAAAAAATTACATTTTTTCGTGACTACCCAAAAAATATCAACAATTTTAATTCGTAAACGTCCAAAAAATATAAAAACAAAACAAAAACATAAGAACACCTCAAAAAATTCCCGAATCACACCAGCCACCTTAGAATATCGATACGACTAGAATATCAAAATTTTATATTTATTCGTGACTGCCCAAAAATTATTAAAATCATGAAAAAGATATAAAACCACCTCAAAAAATTCTCGACTTGCACCAGTCACCTTAGAATATCGATACGAATCAAATACCAAAATATTACATCTTTTCGTAACTCCCCAAAAAAAGATATAAAAATTTGATTCTTAAACGTCCAAAAAAAATAAAAAATAAGAAAAAGAAATAAAAACAATATTAAAAATTTCTGAATCATATCAGTTACCTTAGAATATCGATACGAATAAAATATCACTTTTTTTTATTTTTTCATGACTGTCCAAAAAAGATCAAAACTTTAATTTGTAAACGTCCAAAAAATATAAAAATCAATAAAAAGGCATAAAAACACCTCAAAAAATCCCCACTCGCACTAGTCACCTTAGAATATCGTACGAAAAAAATATTACATTATTTTGTGACTCCCCAAAAAATTATCAAAATTTCTAATTCATAAACGTCCGAAAAATATAAAACTAATGAAAAAGACATAAAAACACATCAAAAAACTGCCGAATCGCACTAGTAACCTTAGAATATCGATACGAATAAAATATCTAAATTTTTCATTTTTTTGTGACTGCCTAAAAAATATCAAATTTTTTAATTCGTAAACGTCTGAAAATATAAAAATCAAGAAAAAAGATATAAAACGACCTCAAAAAATTCTTTAATCGCAGCAGTAATCTTTGATTATCGATACAAATAAAATATCAAAAATTTACATTCTTTCAAAACTACACGAAAAATATCTAAAATTTTAATTCGTAAACGTCCAAAAAATATAAAATCGTTAAAAGGACATAAAAACACCTCAAAAATTCCAGAATAGCACTAGTCACCTAGAATATCGATACGAATAGAATATCAAATTTAAACTTTTTCGTGACCGCCTGAAAAATATCAAAAAAAATTATTCGTAATAGTTCGAAACATATAAAAATCAAGAAAAAGACATGAAACCAGCTCAAAAAATTCCTAAATCACAGCAGTCACCTTAGATTATCAATACAAATGGAATATCAAATTTTTACACTCTTTTAAAACTGCTCAAAAAATATCTAAAATTTTATTTCGTAAACGAATAAAAAACATAAAAATCAATAAAAAGACATAAAAATACTTCAAAATATTACCGATTCACACCAGTCACCTTAGAATATCGATACGAATAGAATATCAAAATTTAATTTTTTTTTAGACTTCCCAGAAAAATATCAAAATTTTTAATTCGTGAACGTCCAAAAAATATAAAAAATCAGAAAAAGACATAAATACACCTTAATTTTTTTTGAATCACACTACTCACCTTAGAATATCGATACGTATAAAATATCAAAAATTTACATTTTTCCGTGACTGCCCAAAAAATAACAAAAAATTTAATTCGTAAACGTCTGAAAAATATAAAAAACAAGAAAAGGACATAAAAACACCTCTAAAAATTTCTGAATCACACCAGTCGCCTTATATTATCGATACGAATAAAATATCAAAATTTAACATTTCTTCGTGACTACCCAAAAAATAACAAAACCTTTAATTTGTAAACGTTTGAAAAATATAAGAATCAAGAAAAAAACATAAAAACACTTCAAAAAATTCTCGACTCGTACCAGTCACCTTACAATATCGATATGAATAAAATATACAAATATTACATTTTTTTGTGACTCCCCAAAAAAATATCTAAAATTTTAATTCCTAAACGTCCAAAAAATATAAAAATCAAGAAAAAGACATAAAAACATCTCAAAAAATTCCCGAATCGCACATGTAAAATTAGAATATCGACACAAATAGAATATCAAAAAAATTCATTTTTTTGTGACTGCCCGAAAAATATCAAATAAATTTAATTCTTATACGTTCGAAAAATATCAAAATTTTTTAATTTTTATACGTTCGAAAAATATAAAAATCAAGAAAACGACATAAAACCACCTCAAAAAATTCCTAAATCGCACCAGTCACCTTAGATTATCTATACGAATAAAATACCAAAATTCTACATTCTTTAAAAACTGCCCAAAAAATATCTAAAATTTAATTCGTAATCTTCCGAAAAATATAAAAATCAATAAAAAGACATAAAAACACCTCAAAAATTTCACGAATTGCACTAGTCACCTTATAATATTGATACGAATAAGATATCAAAATTTAAATTTTTTCATGACGGACCAAAAAATATCAAAATTTTTAATTCATAAACGTCCAAAAAATATAAAAACCATGAAAAGACATAAAATCACCTCAATTTTTTTTGTATCGCACCACTCACCTCAGAATATCGATACGAATACAATATCAAAATTTATATTTTTTGTGACTACCCAAAAAATATCAAAAAATTTAATTCGTAATCGTGTGAAAAATATGAAAAACAAGAAAAATACATAAAAACACCACAAAAAATTCATGAATCGCACCAGTCACCTTAAAATATTTATACGAATAAAATATCAAATTTTACATTTTTCTTTATTGTCCGAAAAATATCAAAAATTTTAATTCGTAAACGTCTGAAAAATATAAAAATCAAGAAAAAGACATAAAAACACCTCAAAATATTACATTTTTTCGTGACTCCCCAAAAATTATCAAAATATTTAATTAGTAAAACGTCTGAAAAATATAGAAATCAAGAAAAAGATATAAAAATACCTCAAAAATTCCCGAATCGCACAAGTAACCTTAGAATATTGATACAAATAAAATATCAAAATTTTACATTTTTTCGTGATTGCCTGAAAAATATCAATAATATGAATTCTTAAACGTCCAAAAACTATAAAACTAAAGAAAAAGACATAAAAAGATCTCAACAAATTCCTAAATCTCACCAGTCACCTTAGATTATCGATACGAATAAAATATCAAAATTTTACATTCATTTGAAACTACTTTAAAAATGTCTAAATGTTTATTTCGTAAACGTCCGAAAAATATTAAAATCAATAAAAAGACATAAAAATACCTCAAAAAATTGTCGAATCGGACCAGTCACCTTAGAATATCGATACAAATAGAATATCAAAATTTAAATTTTTTCGTGACTGCCCAAAAAATATCTAAACTTTTAATTCATAAACGTCTGAAAAATATAAAAAACAAGAAAGAGACATAAAAACAGCACAAAAAATTCCCAAATTGTACCAGTCACCATAAAATATCGATACAAATAAAATATCAAATTTTACTTATTTCGTTACTGCCCGAAAAATATAAAAATATTTAATTCGCAAACGTCCAAAAAATATTAAAATCAAGAAAAAGACATAAAAACACATCAAAAAATTCTCGACTCGCACCAGTCACTTTAGAATATCTATATGAATGAAATATCAAAATATTACATTTTTTCGTGACTCCCCATAAAAATATAAAAAGAATTAACTAGTAAACGTCTGAAAAATATATAAATCAAGAAAAAGACATAAAAACACCTCAAGATTCCTGATTCGCACATCTAACCTTATAATATCGGCACAAATAAAATATCAAAATTTTACATTTTTTCATGACTTCCCGAAAAATACCAATAATTTTGATTGTTAAATTGTCTGAAAAATATAAAAATAAAGAAAAATACATAAAAGTATCTCAAAAAATTCCTAAATCGCACCAGTCACCTTAGATTTTCGATACGAATAAAATATCAAAATTTCACATTCTTTCGTGACTGCCTGAAAAATATCTAACATCTTAATTTGTAAACGTTCGAAAAATATAAAATCAAGAAAAAGACATAAAAACACGTAAAAATATTCTTGATTCGAACCAGTTACCTTAGAATATCAATACGAATAAAATATCAAAAAAATTCATTTTTTCGTGACTACTTGAAAAATATAAAAATCAAGAAAAAGACATAAATATACCTCAAAAAATTTTCAAATCACACCAGTTACTTTAGAATCTCAATAATAATAAAAAATTTAAATATTAAATTTTTTTCATGATTGCCCATAGAATATCAAAATTTTCAATACGTAAATGTTCAAAAAATATAGAAATCAAGAAAAACACATAAATATACCTCAAAAAATTCTGAAATCACACCAGTCACCTTAGAATCACGATACGAATGAAAAAATTAAATTTTTCAATTTTTTTCATGAATGCCCAAAAAATATAAAAAATTCTAATTCGTAATCTCCCGATAAATATAAAAATCAAGAAAAAGACATAAAAACACCTCAAAAACTTCCTGAATCACAGTAGTCAACTTTGAATAGCGATACGAATTAAATATCAAAATTTATATTTTTTTGTGACACCTTACAAAATATCAAAAAATTTAATTAGTAAACGTCCGAAAAATATAAAAATAAAAAAAAAGACATAAAAACACCTAAAAAAATTTCTGAATCGCACTAGTTACCTTAGAATATTGATATGAATAAAATATCTAAATTTTAAATATTTTCGTGAATGCCAGAAAACTATCAAAAATTTTAATTCATAAATATTCAAAAAATATAAAACTCAAGAAAAAGACATAAAAACATCTCAAAACAATCTCAAATCGCACCAGTCACTTTAAAATATAGATACGAATAGAATATACAACTTTTACATTTTTTTGTGACTCCCTGAAAAAGATCTAAAAATTTAATTCGTGAACGTTCGAAAATATATAAATAAAAAAAAGACAAAAAAACACCTCAAAAAAATCCCGAATCACATCAGTTACCCTGGATTATCGATACGAATAAAATATAAAAATATTACGTTATTTCGTGACAACCCGAAAAATATCAAAAATTGTAATTCGTAATCATCTGAAAAAATATAAAAATCAAGAAAAATACATAAAAACACCTCAAAAAATTCTCGAATCGCACCAGTCACCTTAGAATATCAATATGAATAAAATAACAAAATTTCACATTTTTTCATGACTTTCTGAAAAATATAAAAAAAATTAAATCGTAAACCTCCAAAAAATTTAAAAACAAGAAAAGTACATAAAAACACTTCAAAAAATTCTTTAATCGCTCCAGTCACCATGGAATATCAATATGATTAAAATATATAAATTTTATACTTTTTCGTGACTACCAGAAAAGTAACAAAAATTTTAATTTGTAAAAGTCCAAAAAATATTAACATTAACAAAAATACATATAAACACATCCAAAAATTCCCAATTCGCATCAGTCATCTAAGAATATCGATAAGAATAAAATATAATTTTTTTAATTTTTTCGTCACTGCCCAACACATACAAAAAATTTAATTCATTAATCTAAGAAAAAATATAAAAATAATAAAAATACATAAAAACATCTCAAAATATTTTCGAATCGCACCAGTCATCTTAAAATATCAATACGAATTAAATATCAAATTTTCACATTTTTTCGTGAATTTCCAAAAAAAATCAAAAAATTCAATTCGTAAACGTCTGATAAAAATAAGAATAAATAAAAATACATAAAAACACCTCAAGAAATTCTCAAATAGCATCAGTCACCTTAAAATATCCATACGATTAAAATATCAAACTATTCCATTTTATATATAAAAAAAAATCACAAACGTCCGAAAAATATATAAATCTAGCAAAAGACTTAAAAACACCTCAAAAAAATTTCGATCGCATGATTACCTTAGAATATCTATACGAATAAAATAACAAAATTTTACATTTTTTCGTGACTGTCCGAAAAGTATCAAAAAATTTAATTAGTTAATGTCCGATAGATAAAAAAATTCAGAAAAAGACATAAAAACACATAAAACAATTCTCGAATCGCCCAAGTCACCATAGAATATCGATACTAATAAAATATCAAATATTTTAATTAGTCAACGTCCAAAAATATATAAAAAAGAAAAAGACATAAAAACAGTTCAAAAAATTCCCGAATTGTATCAGTCACCATAGAATATCGATATGAATAAAATATCAAAATTTCACATTTTTCATGACTACCCAGAAAATATCAAAATTTTTATTTCGTAAACGTTTGAAAAATATAAAAATCAAGAAAAATAAATAGAAACACCTCAAAAAATTCGCACCAGTCACCATAGAATATCGATACGAATAGAATATCAAGATTTTATATTTTTTTGTGACTGCCCGAATAATATTATAATTTTTAATTCGTAAACGTCAGGAAAATATAAAAATTAAGAAAAATATTTAAAACACCTTAAAAAATTCCTGAATCGCACCAGTCACCTTAACTATCGATACAAACAAAATATCAAAATTTCATATTTTTTTGTAACTGTCTGAAAAATATAATAAATTTTAATTTGTAAATGTCCAAAAAATATAAAAATTAAGAAAACTACGTAAAAATAGCTCAAAAAATTACTGAATCGCATCGGTCACCTTAGAATATCGATACGAATAACATATCAAAAAATTTACATTTTTTCGTGACTGCCCAGAAAATATCAAAACTTTTAATTCGTGAACATCTGAAAAAATATGAATAAAAAAATACATAAAACACCTCAAAATTTTATCAAATTGCACTAGTTAACTTAGAATATCAATACGAATAAAATATCAAAATTTCACATTTTTTCGTGACTTTTCGAAAAATATCAAAAAAATTAATTGGTCAAATTCCAAAAAATCTAAAAATCAAGAAAAATACATAAAAACACCTAAACAAATTCTAGAATCGCACTAGTCACATTAGAATATCCATACGAATAAAATATCAAAAAAAAATATTTTATATAAATAAATTAATTCACAAATGTCCGAAAAATATAAAAATCTTTAAAAAGACATAAAAACACTTCATAGAATTTCAATAGCATAAGTCAACTTAGAATATCGATATGAATAAACTATCAAAAATTTAAATTTTTTAATGACTGCGTGAAAAATATCAATTTTTTTAATTCTTTAACGTACGAAATATATTAAAATCAAAAAAAATACCTCAAAAAAATTCAGGAATAGCACCAGTCACATTAGAATGTTGATACAAATAGAATATTAAAATTTCACATTTTTTTATGACTGCCCGAAAATTATCAAAAATTTTAATTCGTAAACGTTCAAAAATTATAAAAACAAAAAAAACTACATAAAATACCACAAAAAATAATCGAATCACACCAGTCACTTTAGAATATCTATACGAATGAAATATAAAAATTTCACTTTTTTTCGTGACTTTCTGAAAAATATCAAAATATTTAAATCGTAACGTCCAGAAAACCAAAAATCAAGAAAAATACATAAAAACACCTCAAAAAATCCCTGAATCGCACCAGTCACCTTAGAATATCGATACAAATAGAATATCAAAAATTTACACTTTTTCGTGACTGCCGGACAAATATTAAAAATTTTAATTTGTAAATGTCTGAAAAATATAAAAATTAAGAAAAACAAATAAAAACACCTCAAAAAATTCCCAAGTCGCATCAGTAACCTAAGAATATTGATACAAATGAAATACACAATTTTACATTTTTTCGTGAGTGCCCTACAAATATATAAAAAAATTAATTCGTAAACGTCTAAAAAATATAAAAATCAAGAAAATACATAAAAACAACTCAAAAAATTCCCAAATCGTATCAGTCACCTTAGAATATCGATACAAATAAAATATCAAAATTTTACATTTTTTCGTGGCTGCCCAAAAAATATCAAAAAATTTAATTAGTAAAAGTCCAAAAATATAAATATCAAGAAAAAGACATAAAAATACCTCAAAAAATACCTAATCGCACCAGTCAATTTAGAATATCGGTACGAATAAAATATACAAATTTAATATTTTTGTGACTGTCCAAAAAATATCAAAAAATTTAAATCGTAAACGGAGTAAATATAAAAATCAAGAAAAAGATATAAAAACATCTCAAAAAATTCCTGAATCGCACCAGTCACCTTAGAATATCTATATAAATAGAATTTCAAATTATACATTTTCTCATGACTGCCTAAAATAAATCAATAATTATAATTCGTAAACTTTGAAAAATATAAAAATCAAGTAAAATGCATTAAAGCACCTCAGAAAATCCCCAAATCGCATCAGTCACCCTAAAAAATTGATACGAATAAAATATCAAAATTTTCCATTTTTTCGTGATTAACTGAAGATATCAAAAAAATTAATTCGTAAACGTCGGAAAAATATAAAAATCAAGTAAAATACATAAAAATTCCTTGAAAAATTTCTGAATCGCACCAGTCACCTTAAAATATCAATACGAATAAAATATAAAGATTTAAAAAAAATTCATGACTGCACGGAAAATATCAAAAATAATAATTTGTAAAGGTTCGAACAATATAATAATAAAGAAAAAGACATAAAATCAACTCAAAAAATTCCCGAATCGCTCCAATCACCTTACAATATCGTTACGAATAAAATATCAAAATTTCACTTTTTTCATGACTACCCCAAAAATATCAAATATTTTAATTCGTAAACGTCTGAACAATATAAAAATCAATAAAAAGACATCAAAACATCTCAAAAAATTCTCGAATCGCACCAGTCACCTCAGATTATCGATACGAATATAATATCAAATTTCACCTTTTTTGTGACTGCTTGAAAAATATCAAAAAATTCAATTTGTAAATGTCCTAAAAATATAAAAACCAAGAAAAATATATAAAAACACCTCAAAAAATTCCCAAATCGTACCAGTCACCTTAGAAAATCGATACGAATAAAATATCTAGATTTTACATTTTTGTGTGACTACACGAAAAATATCAAATATTTTAATTCGTAAACGTCTGAACAATATAAAAATCAATAAAAAGACATCAAAACATCTCAACAAATTCTCGAATCGCACCAGTCACCTTAGAATGTCAATACAAATAAAATATAAAAATTTCACATTGTTTTTTATTTCCTGAAAAATATAAAATTCAACAAAAATACATAAAAACACCTAAAAAATTCCAAATCGCACCAGTAGAGCTGTCAAAATGGGCTGGCCCAACCCAACCCTAACGGGCTAGAGAGTTAAATGGGTTGGGACGGGTTGAAGGGCCGATAAAATAGCAGCCCAACCCATCCCTAAGCGGGCCGCGGATTGGGACGGGTTGGCCCTTCTACCAAAAAACGGACAATATTTTCCTCTTAGAAAGGATACGAACGTTGATGTCCAATGGACACGACAACATACATACATATATTCATTCATGAATTACACATACTTCAGTGAATATTTACAAAACAAATACATAATAGCGAAGATACAACATTCATAAGATTCATCTGAGCAAAAAAATATTACATGATCATTATTTTCATAAACAAGACAATAAAGGAGAAGTGAAAAATTAGGCATAAATACAAAAGTAAAAGAGGTCAAATATTCATAGTTATAATAGAGTAATGAATTTGGGTTAATAAGAAAATTTAGTGGACTAATTACCCTAAAATGTAAAAGATATGTAAAAAATATAGTCTTGATTTTATATTGATTTTTTAAAAATATTTATTGACAAAATCTTAACAAGTAAAACACTAGTTAAAATATATATGATAAATATTTTTAAAATTCACAGCCCGCGTGCTGGCCTCTAGGGCTTGCGGGTTGGGCCTCTGAGGCCAGCGGGCCAAATGAGGTTGGGCTAAAAAGCTTCGTTCCTAATTGGGCTGAAAAAATTGAGCCCAACCCCATTTAATTCAAGGGTTGGGGTGGGCCGGCCTAGCGGGTCAAGCCCATTTTGACGGCTCTACGCACCAGTCACCTGAGAATATCGATACGAATAAAATATAAAAATATCAAAATTTCACATTTTTTCGTGACTACCTTAAAATTATAAATAATTTTAGTTCGTAAATGTGTGAAAATATTAAAATCAAGAAAAATACATAAAAACACCTCAAAAAAATCCCGAATCGCACCAGTCACCTAAGAATATCTATACAAATAAAAAATCAATTTTTTTCATTTTTTCATGACTTCCTGAAATATATCAAAAAATTTAATTAATAAACATTCTAAAAATATAAAAAACTATACAAACACCTCATAAAATTCCTGAATTGCATCAGTCACCTTAGATTATCGATACGAATAAAATATTAAAATTTCACATTTTTTCGTGACTACCTTAAAATTATAATTTTAGTTCGTAAACGTGTGAAAAATATTAAAATAAATAATAATACATAAAAACACCTCAAAAAAATTCTGAATCGCACCAGTCACCTTAGAATATCGATAGAATAGTTTTTTAAAAAAAATCACATTTTTCGGGATTGTCTGAAATATAAAAAATAATATTTCATAAACGTACGAAAAATATAAAAATCAAGAAAAATATTTTTTCGTGACCGCCCGAAAAACATTAAAAAATTTAATTTGTAAACGTTTGAAAAAATATAAAAATTAAGAAAAATACATAAAAACTCCTCAAAATATTCTCGAATCTTACCAGTCACCATAGAATATCGATACAAATAGAATATCAAAATTTTACATTTTTTCGCGATTGCCCAAAAAATATCAAAAATTTTAATTTCATAAATGTCCTATAATATAAAAATCAAGAACAAGACACAAAAACACCTCAAAAAATTCCCGAATCGCAGTAGTCACCTTAGAATATTGATACGAACAAAATATAAAAATTTCACATTTATTGGTGACTACCCGAAAAATATCAAAAAAATTAATTTGTAAAGGTCCAAAAAATATAAAAATCAAGAAAAAATACGTAAAAACACCTCAATTTTTTTTTAAATCGCACAAGTCACCTTATAATATTGATACGAATAAAATATCAAAACTTTGAATTTTTTCATGACTGCTAGAAAAATATCTAAATTTTTAATTTGTAAACGTCCCAAAAATATAAAAATGAAGAGAAATACATAAAAACACTTCAAAAAATTCCCGAATAGCACCAGTCGCCGTAGAATATCGATACGAATAAAATTTCAAAATTTTATATTTCTCATGACTGCCCAAGAAATATAAAAAAATAAAGATTCGTAAACATCCGAAAAAAATAAAAATCAAGAAAACGACATAAAAACGCCTCAAAAAGTCCCTGAATTGCACCACTCTCCTTAGAATATCGATACGAATTAAATATCAAAATTTCACATTTTATCGTGACTGCCCGAAAAAGAAAAATGTTAATTCATAAACGTACTAAAAATTTAAAATTCAAGAAAAATACATATAAAGCACCCTAAATTTTTTGAATCGCACCAGACACCTTAGAATATCGATACATATAAGATATAAAAAAAATACATTTTTTTTGTGACTGTCGAAAAAAGATCAAAATTTTTAAATAGTAAACGTCCGAAAAATATAAAAATCAAGCAAAAGAAATAAAACACCTCAAAAGTTCCTGAATCACACCAGTCACCTTAGAATATCGATTTGAATAAAATATCTAAATTTCAAATTTTTTCGTGACTACACAATAAACATCAAAAAATTTAGTTCGTAAACGTCCAAACATAATAATAATAAGTAAACGAATTAAAAACACCTTAGAAAAATTCATGTATCTCGCCACTAACCTTAGAATATCGATAAAAATTTAATATAAAAAATTCACAATTTATCGTGATTTCCAGAAAAATATAAAAAAATTAATTCGTAAATGTCCTAAAAGTATAAAAATCAAGAAAAATACACAAAAAAACATCTCATGAAATTCTCGAATTGCACCAGTCACCTTAGAATATTGATACGAATAAGATATCAAAATTTTACAATTTTTTGTGACTGCCCAAAAAATATGAAAAATTTAATTCGTAAACGTCTGAAAGATTTTAAAATTAAGAAAAATATATTAAAACACCTCAACAAATTCTCAAATCGCACTAGTCACCTTAGAATATCGATACAGATAAAATATCAAAATTTACATTTTTTTCGTGAATGCATAAAAAATATCAAAACTTTTAATTCGTAATCGTCTGAAAAATATAAAAATAAAAAAAATACATAAAAAGAGCTCAAAAAATTCCTGAATCGTAACCGTCGCCTTAGAATATCAATAAGAATAAAATATCAAAATTTTAATTTTTTTTCGTGATGCCAGAAAAATATTACAAATTTTAATTCGTAAACGTCTGTAAAATATAAATATCAAGAAAAATATATAAAAATAGCTCAAAAAATTCCAACTCGCACCTCACCTCTAACATTGAGATGAATTCTAGGTCAAAAATTTATATTTTTTTGTGACAGCCCGATAAATATCAAGAAAAAGACATAATAACACCTCAAAAAATTCTCGAAACGCAACAGTCACCTTAGAAAAAATATAAAAATCATGAAAAATACATTAAAAACCTCAAAAGAATTCTTGAATCGCAACAATCATCTTAGAATATCGATATGAATAGAATATCGATATTTTATATTTCTTGTGATTGCCCAAAAAATTTCAAAAATTTAAATTCATAAACGTCCGAAAAATATAAAAATAAAAAATAAGACATAAAAACACCTCAAAAAATTCTCGAATCACACTAGTCACCTTAGAATATAAAAACGAATAGAATATCAAAATTTCACATTTTTTCGTGACTACCTGAAAAATATCAAAAAATTTAAATCGTAAATGCCCGAAAAATACACAAAAACACCACAAAATATTCCCGAATCGCACCAGTCACCTTAGAATATCGATACGAAAAGAAGATAAAAAATTTCTATTTTTTCGTGAGTGCTCAAAAAATATCAAAAATTTAAATTCGTAAACATTCAAAAAATATAAAATCAAGAGAAAGACATAAAAAACCTCAAAAAATTCACAAATCGCACTAGTCACCTAAGAATATTGATATGAATAAAGTATTAAAATTTTATGTTTTTTCGTGACTGCTAATAAAATATTAAAAAAATTAATTCGTAAACGTCTGAAAAATATAAAAATCAAGAAAAATACATAACAGCCCCCCAAAAAATTCCAGAATCGCACCAGTCACCTTAGAATATCGATACAAATTAAAATTCGTAAACATTCGAAAAATATAAAATCAAGAGAAAGAAATAAAAACCTCAAAAAATTCCCGAATTACACTAGTCACCTTAGAATATTGATACGAATAAAATATTAAAATTTCATGTTTTCTCGTGACAACTCAAAAATATAAAAAAAATAAATTCTCAAGCGTCTGAAAATATAAAAATCAAGAAATAGAAAAAATATATTCTCAAATCTCACCAATCACCTTAGAATATCGATACAAATAGATAATCAAGATTTTACATTTTTTTGTAACTGTCCGAAAATATAAAAAAAAATTGATTCGTCAACGTCCAAAAATATAAAATATCAGGAAAAACACATAAAAACACCTCCAAAAATTGCTGAATCGCACCAGTCACCACAGATTATCGATAAGAATAAAGTATCAAAATTAAACATTTTTTCGTGAATGCTCGAAAAAATATCAAAAAATTTAATTCGTAAACATATGAAAATACATAAAATAAGAAAAAGACATAAAAACTCCCCAAAAAATTCCTGAATCGCACCAGTCACTTAGAATATCGATGCAAAATAGAATATCAAATTTTTACATGTTTTCGTGACTGGCCAAAAAATATCAAATTTTTTAATTCATAACGTCCGAAAAATATTAAAATCAGGAAAAAGACCATAAAACACCTCAAGAAATTCCTGAATTGCACCAGTCACCTAAGAATATCGATACGAATAAAATATCAAAGTTGTACATTTTTTTGTGACATCCCAAAATTATCAACAATTTTAAATCGTAAACGTTCGAAAAATATAAAAATCAAGAAAATGAAACAATAGCAGTTCAAAAAATTCCTGAATCTCACCAATCACGTTAGAATATTGATACTGATTAAAATATCAAAATTTTACATTTTTTCGTGACTGCCTGAAAAATATCAAAAAATTTAATTCGTAAACGTCCAAAAATATAAAAATAAAGAAAAGGATATAAAAACACCTAAAAAAAATCCTGAATCCCACCTGTTACCTTAGAATATAGATACGAATAAGATATCAAAATTTTACATTTTTTTGTGACAACCTGAGGAAGTATCAAAAAATTTAATTCATAAACGTCCGAAATATATAGAAATCAAGAAAAAGACATAAAAATTCCACAAAAATTAATGAATTGCATCAGTCAACTTAGAATATAGATACGAATGAAATATAAAAAGTATGCATTTTTTCGTGACTATCCGAAAACTATCAAAAAAATTTGTTCGTAAACGTTCGAGAAAACTAAAAATCAAGAAAAAAATATAATAATACCTCAAAAAATTACCGAATCGCACCAGTCACCTCAAAAAAATGATACGAATAAAATATCACAACTTTCCATTTTTTTGTGCTTGCACGAAAATTATCAAAAATTTTAATTCGTAAACGTCCGAACAATATAAAAATCAAGAAAAAGAAATAAAAACACATAAAAAAATTCCCGAATCGCACAGGTCACCTTAGAATATCGATACAGAATAAAATATCAAAATTTAACATTTTTTCATGACTGCCCGAAAAAAATAAAAAAAATTAATTCGTAAATGTCCAAAAAATATAGAAATCAAGAAAAAGACATAAAAACACCTCAAGAAATTCCTGAATCGCATCAGTCACCTCAATAACAAAAATTATAATTCGTAAACGTTCAAAAAATATAAAAATCAAGAAAAAGACATAAAAATACCTCAAAAAAATCATGAATCGCACCAGTAACTTTAGAATATCAATACGAAATAAAATATCATAAATTTACATCTTTTCTTGACTGCCCAAAAAATATCAAAAATTTTAATCTCGTAAACGTCTGAAAATATAAAAATCAAGAAAAAGACATAAAAATATCTCAAAAAATTTGTGAACCGCACGAGTCACCTTAGAATCTCGATACGAATAAAATATGAATATTTTACATTTTTTCGTGACTGACCAAAAAATATCACATATTTTAATTCGTAAACGTTTGAAAAATATAAGTCAAGAAAAAGACCTAAAAATACCTCAAAAAATTTCCGTATCGCACCAGTCACCTAAAAATATCAACCAGAATAAAATATAATATTTTACATTTTTTCTGGACCGCCCAAAAAATATCAAATATTACCAAACTGTAAACATCCAAAATATAAAAATAAAAAAAGACATAAAAACACCTCAAAAAATTACCAAACCGCACCAGTCACCTTAGAATATCGATATAAATGAAATATCAAAATTTTACTTTTTTTTGTGACTTCCCAAATTGCAGCAGTCACTTTAGAATATTGATGATACGAATAAAATATCAAAATTTTACACTTATTCGTGACTTCCCAAAAAATATCAAATTTTTTTAATCTTAAACGTCCAAAAAATATAAGAATCTATAAAAAGACATAAAAATACCTCAAAAAATTCTCGAATTACATTAGTCACCTTAGAATATCGATACAAATAAAATATCTAAATTTTACATTTTTTCGTAACTGCCCGAAAAAAATCAATATTGATTTGTCAACTTCCGAAAAATATAAAAAGCAAGAAAAAGACATAAAAAACCACAAAAAAATTTCTAATCGCACTTTTCACTTTCAAATATCGATTAGAATAAAATATCAAAATTTTACAGTTTTTCGTGACTGCCCGAAAAATATTTGAAATTGTAATTCAGAAACGTCCAAAAAATATAGAAATCAAGAAAAAGACATCAAAAAACGTCCAAATCGTACCAGTCATCTTATAATATCGATACGAATTGAATTTTAAAATTTTACTTTTTTCGTGATTAAAAGAAAGATATCAAAAAATTTAATTCGTAAACGTCTGAAAAATATAAAAACCAAGAAAAAATATAATAATACCTCAAAAAGGTTCCGAATTGCACCAGTCACCTCAAAATATCGATATGGAATAAAAAATCAGTTTTTTGTATTTTTTCGCGACTTTCCAAAAAATACCAAAAAAATTAATTCGTAAACGTCCAAAAAATCTAAAAATCTAAAAATCAATAAATAGACATAAAAACACATCAAACAATTGTTGAACCCTACCAGTCACCGTAGAATTTTGATACGAATAGAATATCAAAATTTTACACATTTTCGTGACTGCCCGAAAATACCATATGTTTTAATTCGTACACATCTGAAAACTATAAAAATAAAAATAAAAACATAAAAATACCTAAAAAAATTACCGACTCTCACCAACCATCCTTGAATATCGATACAACTAGAATATCAAACTTTTATATTTTTTCGTGACTTCCTGAAAAAAATAAAAATTTAATTCGTAAAGTTCGAAAATATCAAAATCAAGAAAAAGACAAAAAAACACATCAAGAAATTCCCGAATCGCACCAATCACCTTATAATATCTATAAGAATAAAATATTTAAATTTTATATTTTTTGGGACTGCCGAAAAATACCAAAAATTTTAATTCGTAAACGTCCGAAAAATGTAAAAATCAAGAAAAAGACCACAAAACACCTCAAACAATTCTCGAATTGCACCAGTTACCTTAGAATAACGATACGAATAAAATGTAAAAATTATATATTTTTTCGTTACAGCCAGAAATTATCAAAAATTTAAAATCGTAAACATTTGAAATATATAAAAATCAAGAAAATGACATAAAAATTCCACAAATTTTACGAATTGCACCAGTCAACTTGGAATATAGATACGAATAAAATATAAAAGTTATGCATTTTTCCGTGACAGTCCAAACACTATCAAAAAATTTGTTCGTAAACGTCCGAAAAAACTATAAACTAAAAAAAAAATTAATAACACCTCAAAAAATTACCGAATAGCACCAATCAAATTACAATATCGATACGAATAAAATATTAGAATTTAACATTTTATCAAGACTGCGCGAAAATTATCAAATATTTAAAATCGTAAATGTCTGAAAAAATATAAATATCAAGAAAAAGACAAAAACACCTTAAAAAATTCCCGAATTGCACCAGTCACCTCAGAATATCCATACGAATAAAATATGAAATT
Source organism: Solanum chiquidenum (assembly GCA_029582725.1). Taxonomy (NCBI): domain Eukaryota; kingdom Viridiplantae; phylum Streptophyta; class Magnoliopsida; order Solanales; family Solanaceae; genus Solanum; species Solanum chiquidenum. Next base: position 830 of record JAJOOS010001003.1, on the reverse strand, counting down.
TTTACATTTTTTTGTCACTGCACGAAAAATATAAAAAATTGAATTCGTAAACGTCTGATAAATAAAAAAATCTAGAAAAAGACAAAAATACCTTAAAAAATTCCCGAATCACACCAGTCACCTTAGAATATCGATACGAATGATATATCAAAATTATACAATTTTTCGTGACTACCCAAAAATTATAAAAAAATTAATTCGTAAGCGTCCGAAAAATATAAAAATTAAGAAAAAGACATAAAAACACCTCAAAAAATTCCCGAATTGCACTTTTCAGCTTAAAATATTGATACGCAATAAGATATAAAAATCTACATGTTTTCTTTAATGCCAGCAATATATGAAAAATTTTAATTTCGTAAACGTCCAAAAATATATAAAAAAAAAACAAAAAAAACGCCTGAAATTTTTTTAATCGCACCCGTCACCTAAAAATATCGATACAAAATAAAATATCATAATTTTACATTTTTTTGTGACCGCGCGAAAAATATCCAAAATATTAATTCGTAAACGTCCAAAATATAAAAATAAAAAAAGACATAAAAATACCTCAAAAAATTATCGAACCGCACCAGTAACCTTAAAATACTGATACAAATAGAATATCAAAATTTTATCATTTTTTCGTGATTGCTCAAAAAATATCATAATTAATTCGTCAACGTCCGGAAAATATAAAAATCAAGAAAATGACATAAAAAACCACAAATTTTTTTTGAATCGCACAAGTCACATTCGAATATCGATTCCAAAAATATATCAAAATTTTACAGTTTTTCGCGACTGCCCGAAAATATCTACAATTGTAATATGAAAACGTCCGAAAA